>JARGCV010000114.1:1327500-1387500 GCA_034064705.1 Bothrops alternatus
GACAGGAAGGGAGAAGGGATAGGAGGGGAGGGAGGAAGGGAAGGAAGGAAGGAGACAAGGAAGAGAATCAGAAGGGAAGGGAGAGGAAGGGAGAGAAGGTAGGAAGAAAGGAAGGAGACAGGAAGGGAGAAGGGATAGGGGAGGGAAGAGACAAGGAAGAGAGAGTCAGAAGAGAAAGGAGGGGAAGGGAAGGAAGGAAAGAAGGAAAGGCAGGCTGAACCTCAACTGAAACGATAAATCTGGGCGCTGAAGTCTGATGCATCTGGTAGGCCTGAAGCCAAGGAAACTCTCCTTGAAGCTAAGTGGGCCCAGTCTTTCCCTGTGGCTCTAGAGCAGGAGAAACAGGTGGTTCTAGAGTAGGAGAAACAGGAGGTCTGTTTGCCACTAGGCACTGGACTGAACTTTACTCCCTTGAGTCTCCTCCCGTGGTGACATTTGGTTCCTGTGCCAGGCTTGCCCCACCAGCGTCTCAGGTGGGCACAGAGATGGTTGCCTCAAAGACACCCGGGGCATTGCCAGGTTCGGCACTGGTGGCAGGCAGATTCTGTGAAATCCTTTTGAGGTGTCCTTCTGGACCCAGGCTCTGAGGAATGCCATGCAAAACCTGGATAGACTTAACTGGGAAGTTAATCTGTATCCAGGGCGTTTATTAAGGATTTGCTCAATCCTTTGACTGTGCTCCTTTGCCCCCTCAGCGTCTGGGATCCGGCTTGATCCAGTCACTTCTGGCTTGCTCTGGTTAGGAATACGGGGAAAGGGTCCATCCTGGACCCAGGTTAGGTCCTGCTCTTGAGGGAACTTCCGGGGTGATCATCTTCAGGCCCTGGTGGGGTTGCTTCTTACGAGGGTCTCTATCCCCTGCCAATCTCACTTGAAAGGAGCTGGTGAATGCCAGGAAACGCTCTGTGACATGCATAGATCTATAAACAAGTGAGGACCCCCGTGCTTCCATGAGCTATAGCCAGAGGACTCTGTTGGGACCCCCAGGGGATGGAAAGAGATCCATTGATACCTCCTGATAGAAGAGAATCTCTGTAGCTGAGGGCTGAACTGTGGGGTCCTGAGTGCTCTCTGAGCTTGATTGTTTTCTTGCAGACGTTTCAAGGCCCTACTGGGTAACATCATCAGTGCTGGAGGGGAGCGGGGCTTATGGAGAGGAGGAGGAGGACTGTGGGGGCCTTGTTGCTCTCTGAGCTTGGTGGTTTTCTCGCAGACGTTTCATGACCCATCTAGGGAATATCATCCGGGCTAGAAGGGGTTTGTGGGGAGGAAGAGAAGGAGGAGGACTGGGGGGCGGTCCTTGGTGCATTCTCAGCTTGCTGGTGTTCTTGCAGACATTTCATCACCCAGCTAGGTAACCTCATCAGTGCTAGAAGGGAGTGGGGTTTGTAGAGGAGGAGGAGCAGGAGAACTGTGGGATCCTTAGTGCTCTCTGAGCTTGGTAGTTTTCTTGCAGACATTTCACGACCCAGCTAGGGAACATCATCAGTGCTAGAAGGGAGGAGGTGGGGGTTGTCCTTTATTTATATAGAGGTTAGCCCTATCTGTTGGTTGGGGTGTTCTTGGTGGTTTCTCTTACGCTAGAGTAGCAAACAACACCCCAATCAAGGAAACACGACAAATAATCAAGCAGTTAACAGCAGTCTAATCAGGGAACTCCCACCCAAACTGACAATGCAGGCCATTTGTATATGGACAGGAAGTAAACCCAGTAAAAACACTGCAGGCTTTTTGTCTGGAGCAGATCTCCCGATTCACTTTAAAAAGGCTTTCTAATTTGCAAAAGAGTCTAGTTTCCCCTGAGAAGTGCATTTGCCTCTGATTTTTCAGGGGACAGTTAAATGCCCCAAGTGGAGCCTAGCAAAATGCATTAAATTTACTTAGTTCTCCTTGGAACTAAGGAGAAATTTTCTGACAGTTAGAACAATTCATCAGTGGAACAACCTGCCCCCAGAAGCTGTGGGTGCTCCATCACTGGAGGTTTTTAAGAAGAGGCTGGACAGCCATTGGTCTGAAATGGTATAGGGCAGGGGTGTCAAACTCAATTTCACTGAGGGCCGCATCAGCATTGTGGTTGCCCTGGGGGGGGGGGCGGGTGTGTGTGGCCAGAGTGGGTGCATCCTACTAGGTGGGCGTGGATGGAGTGGGTGTGGCCTACTGGGTGGGCATGGCCAGTTCTACATCATTCACGTCAAGGGTGCCTATGGGGGCCTGGGCAGGAATGGGACAGATCTGAGGGTCTCTGGCAGAAGGGGGTGGGACCGGGGCAAGTGCCAAGGCGTGGTCCACCAGGGCAAGTGCCAAGATGGCCACCACAAAATTGTACATTGCCTCCCGGCCGGCCTTGGCCTCAAGCAGGGGCCATTCCTTCACTGTTTCCAGGATGGCTTCGCGGGCCACATGAAACCACTTCACGGGCCCCATCCGGCCCCCAGGCCTTGTGTTTGGCATGTCTGGTATAGGGTTTCCTGCCTGAGCAGGGGGTTGGACTAGATGACCTCAAAGATCCCTTCCAACTTTATTGTTGTTGTTGTTATCTCGTCAAAGTCCAAGGAAGTAGCCCTGCAGGAAAAGTGATGTCTTTGGGGTGAGTGGACCGGTGGGCTGGCAGACGAGGTCATGATGAGAGAGCTTGATGAATGCGAGGGTTTGGCCTGTGAATGTTTTGAGGTTCCCTTTTTGTAGGATGGGCACATCGACTCCTGCCATGGAGAAGGAAGGCAGTCTGTTTTCTTTTTCCTTTTTCATACTTTATTTGGATTCGGGTGTGTTGCAAATGGATGGGACTGAATAAGGAATATTATTCTGCCTGTTAAAAGAGAGAGAGAGAGAGAGAGAGAGAGAGAGAGAGAGAGAGAGAGAGAGAGAGAGAGAGAGAGAGAGAGAGAGAGAGAGAGAGAGAGAGAGAGAGAGAGAGAGAGAGAGAAAGAAAGAGAAAGACAGACAGACAGACAGAAAGAGAGAAGGAAAGATATGGAAAGAGAGAGGAGAGAAAGAGAGATAGGGAGAGAGAGAGGAGAGAAAAAGAGAGAGAGAGAAAGTGAGAAAGAGAAAGAAAGAGGGTCAAGAGAGAAAGAGAAAAACAAAGAGACAGAAAGAGAGAGAGAGGAGACAAAAAGAAAAAGAGAGAGAAGGAAAGAGAGAAAGAGAAGGAAAAGAGAAAAAGAGAGAAAAAGGGAGACAGAAAGTGAGAAAGAGAAAGAAAGAGCGTCAAGAGAGAAAGAGAAAGACAGAAGGATACAGAAATAGAAAGAGAGAGAAAGAGAGAAAGACAAAGACAAAGAGACAGAACGAGAGAGAGAGAGACAAAGAGAAAAAGAGAAAAGGAAAGAGAGAAAGAGAAGGAAAAGAGAAAAAGAGAGGAAGAGAAAGAGAAAAAGAGAGAAAGACAGAGGCACAGAGAGAAAGAGAGAAAGGGAGAGAGAGAAAGTGAGAGTCAGAAAGAGAGAAAGAGAGACAGTGAGAGTCAGAAAGAGAGACAGTGAGAGACAGAAAGAGAGAGGCGGGGGAGCATCTTTGGTGTATAATACACTGAAGCCTCACACACGTTCCTTTTCTTATGGGGTGATATTGGGGATTTAGAAATATGCTGATTTATTTCCATTCTCTCTGTTCTCGGATTGATCCTTCCGATGATTAGTCAATCTAAGATTCTTGGCCGGCTGACAGCCTTACAAAGGAAAGAATGGGGGGGGGTGCATGGGGGTCTTTCTGGTTGGGGGTGGGTGGGTGGAGAGGAGTGACTTCTCTCAAATTGCTGGTCAGCATTTCGGAAAGTTCTGCAGCCGAGCAACGAGTGGAAGGAAAGAGACTCCGCTTTCCTTAAATAGCGATATGCAGGTAAGTCCTCGGTGTATGGCCCCAGCCGGGGAGCAAGGCGTTCGTCGTTAAGTGAGCTGCGTCCAACTTTACCACATTTTTGCCAAAGTTGTTAAGCGAATCAGATGGGTGTCAAGTGAATCTTGCAGTCATTAAGCAAATCCTGCCTCCGTTGGCGGAAGACATCTATCTGTGTGGCTCCTCAGCGTAGCCATCCTAGATAGGTTTTCTGGTTTTGTGGCAGGAGGGTGGCAGTGCAAAAGCTATCATTCCTGGTTATTTCTTGGTTTGCTGCAATTTACAGTATCAGGGATTTTATTTATTTATTTATTTAATTCGATTTCTATGCCGCCCTATTCCAAAAAACTCAGGGCGGCTTACAACATAGATACTAACATATAGAAATCTGACATTAAATACATTATAAAAACCAATCATCCAAAGACAAACTTACAACAAACATACACTGGCTGGGGCAAGATGTTAACTGCCCCAGGCCTGTCGGCAAAGATGTGTCTTCAATAATTTGCGAAAGGCGGAGAGGGTGGGGGCAATACAGATCTCCGGGGGGAGTTGATTCCAGAGGGCCGGAGCCGCAACAGAGAAGGCCCTTCCCCTAGGCCCTGCCAGGCGACACTGTCTGGCTGATGGGACCTGGAGAAGGCCGACTCTGTGGGCCCTAACCGGTCGCTGGGTTTCATGGGGCAGCAGACGGTCCCGTAAGTAACCTGGTCCGATGCCATGTAGGGCTTTATAGGTCATAACCAACCACGGGATGTGGTCCTGTCTTTTGTAGAGTCTTCTCCACTCAACCCCCAAAGTGCCAGCCAGCATGGAGAGAGGTGAGTGATTGCCAGAGGAGCTTTGGGTTGGATGAAGGAACAGCCAGCCCCCTTACTAGGGGGTCTGGAGCAGGGGATTTCCCCCCCCCCCTCTCCTTTATACCTCTCCTTTATACCTTTATACCCCCTCTCCTTTATACCTCTCCTTTATACCTGTTTGGGCAGCTTTGCAAAATCTTCAGGAGGTTTTTCTCTTCCCTGGACTTAGAAAACTACCTATGCCCCTAGTATTCTCCCTTCACTGAACCAGCTGTGTGCGGCAGCAGCCAAAAAAGCTAACACAATCCTTGGTTCCATAAACAGAGGCATAGAATCAAGATCAGGTGAAGTATTAGCACCACTTTACAAAGCCTTAGTAAGGCCACACCTGGAATACTGCATCCGATTTTGGTCACCACTTTCCAAAAAAGATGTTGAGACTTTGGAAAAAGTGCAGAGAAGAACAACTAAGATGGTTAAAGGCCTGGAGACAAAAACATATGAAGAACGGTTGCAGGATTTGGGAATGGCCAGCCTAGAGAAAAGAAGGATTAGGGGGGACATGATAGCAGTATTCCAATATTTGAGGGGCTGCCACTAAGAAGAGGGGGGTCAACCTATTTTCCAAAGCACCAGAAGGCAAGACAAGAAACAATGGATGGAAACTAATCAAGGAGAGAAGTAACCTGGAATTAAGGAGAAACTTCCTAACAATGAGAACAATTAACCAGTGGAACCGCTTGCCAGCGGAAATTGTGGGTGCTTTTAAGAAACCTGTCTGGAATAGTATAGACCAGTGATGGCGAACCTTTTAGAGACCGAGTGCCCAAACTGCAACCCAAAACCCACTTATGCATCGTTGGGTACCGGGTGGGTGTGGCCCATTGGTGGGGTGTGGCCAATTGGGTGGGTGTGGCCCATTGGCTGGGCGTGGCTGCGGTGGTAACGGCAGACTGGGTGGGACTAAAAAATTCAATCAATCAATTCCAACTTTGCGAGATCTTTTTTTCCCCGGGAGAAGTTGAAACTGACTGATTGATTGAACCTTTTTTTTTTTTTTGCACACGGCGGCGGCCTAAAGCGAAAAGGTTTTATAAAACTCAGCTGAGGGCCTAGGACTGGGGTGACGGTGCGCATGCCCACAGAGAGGGCTTTGAGTGCTACCTCTGGCACCCGTGCCATAGGTTTGCCACCACTGGTATAGACTAGAGTCTGCTGCGTGAGCACGGGGTTGGACTAGAAGACCTCCAAAGTCCCTTCCAACCCCTAGCCTAGCCTAGCCGAGCCTAGTTTAGCCTATCTATTCTATTTTCTATTCTATTCTATTCTATTCTATTCTATTCTATTCTATTCTATTCTATTCTATTCTATTCTATTCTATATTTTCTACTCTACTCTACTCTACTCTACTCTACTCTACTCTACTCTACTCTACTCTACTCTACTCTATTCTATTCTACTACATAGCAGAAAGAGGAAGCTTGATAGTTCACAAGGTTGATGCTATATGGAACAAAACTCTATTGACTCAATTGCCAACTGGGTGGAAGCCAGGAGCCAGTCTTTGATCCTTCCAGCCTCTTCGGAAGCAGGTTGTAGCTTCTGGGCAGATTTTCAAAAGTTAGCCAAAGTCACCCTCAGCGTTTGGGAGATGCAGCTCCCTTCATCAGAGGGGTGAGTCCTCTGTGGCTCAAGATAGGCAACTTTAAGACTTCAGGACTTCAACTCCCAGAATTCCCCAGCCAGCCAATTCCGGGAGTTGAAGTCCACAAGTCTTAAAGTTGCCAAAGGTTGGAGACCCCTGTTCTAACAGATGAAAGTGGCCTTCCCTGTTTTCCTGCCAAGATCCTTTGCTGAGCATTTGGTTCATGGTTAGCCACTAGAGCAGTGGTTCTCAACCTTGGGGTCGTGACCCCAGTTGGGGTCGCGAGACCATTTCGCGGGGGTCGCCGGGCACCGCCGGCCGCCATTTTGTTTTTTGTTTTTATTTTTTTTAATTTTTAAAAATTTTTTTATTTATTTTTTATTTTTTTTGGCGCGCGCGCGCCGTGCATGCTCAGATCCGCCCGTCGCGCCGGAAAAAAAATTAAAAAAAAATTTAAAAAAATTTAAAAAAATTAAAAAAAATTTAAAAAAAATAAAATAAAAACAAAATGGCGGACCGCAACGGGCGGATCTGCGCATGCGCGGTGCATGCGACGGGCCGATCCGTGCAGGCGCAGATCCGCCCGTCGTGACCGCCATTTTGTTTTTTTTTGTTGTTTTTTTTAAAAATTTAAATAAAAAATTAAAAAAACAAAATGGCGGCCCGCAACGGGCGGATGTGCGCATGCGTGGCGCGTGCAACGGGCCGATCTGCGCATGCACAGATCTGCCCGTCGCAGCCGCCATTTTGTTTTTTTTGTTTTTTAAAAAAAAATTGTACATTTTTTTTTTGCGTGCACACGCGCGCGCCCCCGGATCGGGGTCGCGGCGCGCATGTGCGGGGCAAGTGGGGTCTCAACCTCAGAAAGGTTGAGAACCACTGCACTAGAGAATATGGCTTGGAAGCGAACTAGCCACTCATTCCAATAAAAGTTAAATCAATGCGATTTATCTCGGAAAGTGAATAATTAAATAAGCACTTCAGCTGTATCCTAGATGCAAGAAAGCGCTTAGTAATTCCTTCTCCTCTTTGCTTTGGATGTGTGTGTGAGCTTATAAAGATGCTTATAGATCCTAGCTTGTCTGGAGTAATGCATTCCAACAGATGTGCCTGTTTCCCAGGCTGGGGTGGGGGAAGTCCTTCTGAAACTTTGGGGGCAGGGTATAAGACAGTAGGGGTCCCCTACTGCCGTTGACAGGTTGTTGTTGTTGTTAGTTGCAAAGTCGTGTCCGACCCATCGCGACCCATGGACAACGTTCCTCCAGGCCTTCCTGTCCTCTACCATCTTCTGGAGTCCATTGAAGCTCACGCCTCCTGCTTCAGTGACTCCATCCAGCCACCTCCTTCTCTGTCGTCCCCTTCTTCTCTTGCCCTCCATCTTTCCCAGCCTTAGGCTCTTCTCCAGGGAGTCCTTCCTTCTCATTAGGTGGCCAAAGTACTTGAGTTTCAACTTCAGGATCTGGCCTTCTAAAGAGCAGTCGGGGTTGATCTCCTCTAGGACTGACCCGGTTTGATCGCCTTGCAGTCCAGGGGACTCGCAGGAGTCTTCTCCAGCACCAGAGTTCAAAGGCCTCAATTCTTTGGCACTCAGCCTTTCTTATGGTCCACCTTTCACAGCCATACATTGCCACTGGGAAAACCATGGCTCTGCTACCCCCAGCCTGTTCAAGGGTTAAGGACAGCATTCACGTCTTGCTGAGATGGCACCATTTCAGCTGGCACGCTGCCCGTTCCCGTGAGCTGCCGTGCCAAGCTGTGGAATAGCTGTGACTGCAAATCCTGATTAATGACATCCGATCCCCAGTCTGGGAGCTCCTAGGGCATTTAGGAATGCAAATTGCCGCCAGGATCAGTGCCAAACTGAGCTGGGAGGGAAGAGTTGGCACGCAGGCCTGCACGCCTGGCCAAGCCGAGGGATTTTCCCTCCCCCCCCCCGCTCAGATGGAGCAGTTTGTTTTCCGCTGACGGTGAAGATTTGTTCCGTGGAGATTGCGTGCCGGGCATCGGGCAGGACTGACCTGAAATATATAAATTATAACTGTATATCATAGTCCTCAATTTACGACCACCATTGAACCCAATTTCTCTTGTTAAGTGAGAAATTTGCTTCCGGGAGTTTTGTCCCCATTTTTTCGACCTTTCTTGACACTTGTCTCAGTTGTTAAGTCAGTCACACGGATTCTCTGTTTCCTTTGCTGGTCAGAAGGTTGCAAACATGGGATCACGTGACCGCAGGACGTGGCAACCGTCATAAGTACAAGTCAGTGGCCAAGCGTCCGAATTTTGATCGCGGGACCATGGGGATGCTGTTAACGGTTGTAAGTGTGAAAAATGGCCCTAAGCAACTTCTTCCAGTGCTGTTGTGACTTCAAATTGTAGCTGCGCGAGCAATTGTGGGCCTTCCACGTTGTGCCCACATTTCGTCAACTCTCCGCATGCTGCATTGGTTGCCTATCGGTCTCCGAGCGCAATTCAAAGTGTTGGTTATTACCTATAAAGCCCTTCATGGCCTGGAGGCCGTGCGGGTATGGATGGGGAGAAACGGACTCAAGCTCAACCCCTCCAAGACCGAGTGGCTGTGGTTACCGTCGTCCCGGTACAGCCAGCTGATTCCATCGCTGTGTATTGGGGGCGAAACAGTGGCTCCCACAGGAAGGGTTCGCAACTTGGGAATCCTCCTGGACTCACGGCTGTCCTTAGAGGACCATCTGACGGCCGTGGCCGGGAGGATGTTCCACCAGGTTCGCCTGGTGCGCCAGTTGCGTCCCTTCCTAGACCGGGACTCGCTACGCACAGTCACTCATGCCCTCGTGACCTCCAGGCTGGACTACTGTAATGCTCTCTACATGGGGCTCCCCTTGAGGTGCATCCGGAAGCTCCAACTTGCCCAGAATGCGGCCGCGCGGGTAGTGATGGGAGCGTCGTGGCGCTCCCACGTAACACCGCTCCTGCGTGAGTTGCACTGGTTGCCGGTGGTCTTTCGGGTGCGGTTCAAGGTGTTAGTGACCACTTTTAAAGCGCTCCATGGCATCGGACCCGGATACTTACAGGACCGTCTACTGCCAGCAAATACCTCCCGCCGTCCGGTACGCTCCCACAGAGAGGGCCTCCTCAGGGAGCCGTCGGCCAGACAGTGCCGGCTGGCGACCCCCAGGGGGAGAGCCTTCTCTGTGGGAGCTCCCACGTTATGGAACGAGCTCCCCCCCGAACTCCGTATAATAACAGATTTATGCACCTTCCGTCGGGAACTAAAAACATTCCTTTTCCGACAGGCCGGCCTGGCATAGAAGCTTCGATTCCAATAGGGTCAAAATGTTTTAAGGGGACTGAGTATTTTTTAAATTTTGTATGTTTTGGGTTTTAGGATTTTGGCCAAATGATTTAATTTATTTTTAATTATTTTAAATTTTGTATATTTATATGTTTTTTAAATTTTAGGCTGTACACCGCCCCGAGTCCTTCGGGAGAGGGGCGGTATAGAAATTTAATAAAATAAATAAAAAATAAATAAATGGGACCAGGATACTTACGGGACCGCCTTCTGCCACATACTTCCCTTCGACCGGTGAGAGCGCACAGGGTCGGCCTCCTCCCGGTCCCGTCAGCGAAACAATGCTGTCTGGCGGGTCCTAGGGGGAGGGCCTTCTCTGTTGTGGCGCCCGCCCTCTGGAACCAACTGCCCCCTGAAGTCCGCGTTTCCCCCACTCTCCCGGCCTTCTGGAAGAATCTAAAAACCTATCTATGCCGGCAGGCCTGGGGATGACTGTGATTGTGTGTGAATGATGAATGTGTCTGGGGGTCTTTTTAAATGCTTTTTAGATTTGGTTTTAGATTTTTGAAATGCTGAGATGTTGTTTTTATTTATGTTGTTAGCCACTCCGAGTCCTTGGAGAGGCGCGGCATAAAAATTAAATAAATAAACAAACAAACAAACAAACAAATAAATAAATAAATAAATGAAAGAAGGTAAATTAAGGACTACCTCTGATCCCTTGTGAACTCTCAAGCTTCCTCCTTCCATTCTATATTCAAGATAGACAGTATTTAATATTTATTCGTTATGTACATGTAGGGGTGCGGGTCTATACATACGTTGTTCGTAGTATGTTTAGGTGTTATGTATGTGTTTCACTTTGAGAGCGGGCAACTCAATTTCATTTTTTTTGATGTGTGCCAGTTTGCCCACAGTAAAAAAAAAATAACAATAAAGGTTAAAGGTTATCTTATCTTATCTTAAATAAGTAAGTAAGTAAGTAAATAAATAAATAAGTCAGTCCGTCAGTAAATAAATAAATAATCTTGCAACCATGGGGTTTGTTGTTTTTTTTTTTTAAGACAAACACGGTTTGTCTTCCTTGCAAAGTCTTGCTATCCCACTGTGCAAGATTCTCACTTCTCCTAGCTGGCGTTCTTGAGTTTCCCCGAGTCTTCCCTATAAAACTCTCGGGGATCCGAAGGGGGCCCAGGATGGCCCCTCCTTCCCTATCAATTTTCCTCCCTGGATGCTAGAGGTCAGAGGTCATCCAGGAGCTGCCCCCTTCTTGCTAATTGCCCTGGTGAAGGGGAGGGGGCGGTGGGGCTTTGCATGTAATCCCTACAGGTGTCAGCGGAGGCTCAACGGAGGATCAGGGACTGTCATCAAATATTTATCTCTCCCACCCACACAAGGGTTAAAGGTCGGGGCTGGGCTGGGGGCTGGGGGGAGGGTCAGCTATGGCTCTCCTGGGGGACCAGCAAGCTGAGTCCATCCATCACGGCTCAGCCAGAAGTTGCCACCACCAACTTTGCAGCTTGCAAGCTTCAGGAATGGGGGAGGGAGAGGCCGAACTAGACGCTGTAACGCTCCCCCAGCCCCCCCCCCCAAGCTGGCTAAACCCATAAAGGGCTGAAGCCCATTTGTTCTGGGGTGGAGGAATCCTTATGAATCCTTTATTTATAAAGCCTTAGTAACGCCACACCTGGAATGCTGCATCCAGTTTTGGTCGCCGCATTACAAAAAAGATGTGGAGACTTGGGTAAAAAGTGCAGAGAAGAGCAACTAAGAGGATTAGGCTAAGATATATGAAGAACGGCTGCAGGAATTGAGTACGGCCAGTCTAGGGAAAAGAAGGACCAGGGGTGACAGGATAGCAGAGTTCCAGTATTTGAAGGGCTGCCACAAAGAAGAAGGTGGTGGTGGTGGGGTTTCAAGCTCTTCTCCAAAGCACCTGAAGGCAGGACAAGAAACAACGGATGGAAACTAACCAAGAAGAGAAGCAACCTGGGACTAAGGAGAAACTTCCTGACAGTGAGGACAATTAACCAACCTCGTTGTGGATGCTCCATGACTGGAGGTTTTTGAGAAAAAAACTGGACCACCATTTGTCTGAAATGGCGTAGGGCAGGGGTGTCAAACTCAATTTCATTGAGGGCCGCATCAGCATTGCAGTTGCCCGCCGGGGGGGGGGGCGGCCTACTGGGTGGGTGTGGATGGACTGGGTGTGGCCTACTGGGTGGGCATGGCCAGCTCTACATCATTCATGTCAAGGGTGTCTGTGGGGGCCTGGGCAGGAGTGGGACAGATCTGAGGGCCTCTGGCAGAAGGAGGTGGGAACTGGGCAGAGCCCATCAAGTGGGATATGTGAAGTAGGCCAGGGCCATTTGCTGGCCACTTCCAGGCGATGGTGCATTTCTTCATTCCTCACAAAGGGGGACCCCTCCCCAGCATGCACCCGGGGGTGGGGCCGACGCGGCAGGGGCTGGTTCCTCGCTGTTTCCAGACGGCCTTGTGGAGCTAAGACTGAATGCGTTTCAGCATAGATGGTTACCACAAAATTGTACATTGGGTCGATCTCGGCCGGCCTGGACCAGGGCCAAGGCAGCGGGGGCCGTTCCCTCACTGTTTCCAGGATAGCTTCGCGGGCCACATGAAACCACTTCGCGGGCCGCATCCGGCCCCCGGGCCTTGTGTTTGACGTGTCTGGCATAGGGCTTCCTTCTTGAGCAGGGGGTTGGACTAGAGGACCTCGAAGGTCCCATCCAGCTCTCTGTTTTGACTGAGGGGGTCTCTTGGTGGGAGGAAAGAGAAGGGCAGAAGAGTCCAGGAAGAAGCAGATTTCTGCTTTTTTGCATTGGTCCAAAACACAACCTGGTACGGGAGGGGGTAACCAGACTCCCCCAGCGAGGGTCCGGTTAGAAGTTGGTTTACCTCTGAATATCTTGATTGGAAGGGGGTTTTCTGGGGCTCCATCCTTTTCAGCAAATAATACTTTGAGGGGGGGATTAAGGAAGGCAGGAGAGAAAGAGAAATTAAGAGGAACTGTAAAATGAAAGCAAAGAAGGTTTATGGTTGCAATATAGTTTTATTTGGTTTTTTTTTTTTTTGCTTTGATTGGGAGTTGCCCAAAGTTGGATAGAAGATGAGTGGATGTAGAAGGGAGGGAGGGAGGGAGGGAGGGAGGAAGGAAGGAAAGAAGGAAGGAAGGAATATGAGTGAGAGGAAGAAAAGACGGAAAGATGGAAGGAGTAATGGAGTAATGGAGGGAAGGGAAGAAGGTAAGTAGGTAGGTAGGTAGGTAGGTAGGTAGGTAGGTAGATAGATAGATAGATAGATAGATAGATAGATAGATAGATAGATAGATAGATAGATAGATAGATAGATAGATAGAGATAGATAGAGAGAGAGAGAGAGATAGAGAAAGAGATAGATAGATAGATAGATAGATAGATAGATAGATAGATAGATAGATAGATAGATAGATAGATAGATAGATAGATAGATAGACAGACAGATATAGGATGGATGGATGATAGACAGACAGATAAAGATATATAGATGATAGGATGGATGATACAGATAGATAGACAGACAGACAGACAGATAGATAGATAGATAGATAGATAGAAGGGAGGGAGGAAAGGAAGCAAGATGGCTGAGAAAAGGAAGGAAAGGAAAGAAGGAAGGAGTACTGAAAGGAAGGAATATGAGTGAGGAAGAAAAGAAGGAAAGATGGAAGGAGTAATGGAGGGAAGGGGAGAATGAAGGAAGGAAGATAGATAGATAAAAGGGAGGGAGGGAGGAATGGAAGGAAGATGGAAAGGAAGGAAAAGAAAGACAGAAGGAGTAATGGAGGGAAGGGGAGAGGGAAGGTAGGTAGACAGATAGACAGACAGACAGACAGATAAATAAGGGAGGGAGGGAGGGAGGAAAGGAAAGAAGGAAGGAGTAATGGAAGGAAGAAATATGAGTGAGGAAGAAAAGAAGGAAAGCAATAGAGGGAAGGGAAGAAGGAAGGAAAGAAGGAAGCAAGATAGAATAAAAGGGAGGGAGGAAAGGAAGGAAGATGGAGAGGAAGGAAAAGAAAGAAGGAAGGCGTAATGGAGGGAAGGGGATAAGAAAGGAAGGAAAGAAGAAAGGAAGGAGGCAAATGTAAAACTAAATATGAGTTCTCCGGAATAGGGTGGCATAGAAATTAAATAAATAATAATAAATAAATAATTTAAATTCACAGAAGAGCAGTTTTGTAACTGAAGGTCTCATGTGGGTGTGGGTGTAGGGGGGGGAGTGAGTGGGTGTTGCTACGGCCATTATTTGGGAGTGCTTGGCTAGCAGATCTCTGAAGAAGCCCGCTGGCCCAGAGGGTGCAGGAAGCCCTGGGGGTGTGGTGGGGGGTCTTGGAAATAGATCGGGTGGGAGTTCAGGACGGCCGGGTGCACTTCAACTAGGAAAGAAAGCCTTTTTCTGCACTTGCTTCGATTGGATGTGTAGGGAGACCACTAAGAGATCCCAGGGTAGGGGACAGAGGAAAATTGGAAAAAAAAAACAAAAAAACCTCACCCACTCCCAAGAGGATGGGAAAGGAAAAACCACCCATCTTGAAAAATGCAGGAAGGGGCTGGTTCTGTACTCAGGGTTACAGCTACCTTGTTCTTTTCTTCTGTGTTGTCCTGGGTTCATATGCTGCTCCTCTCATTACGCAAAGCGAGTCTGAGTGGCTGACCAAGGCCTCTTTGGTCTTCCAGTTGCTCTTGGGGGGGGGGGTTCCTGCCAGTCCCCCCCCATACACTGATGCCCACTATTTCTTTCCCCTCTGCAGCTCTACGAGTTGGATGGAGACCCCAAACGGAAGGAATTTCTGGATGATCTGTTCAGCTTCATGCAGAAGAGAGGTGAGTGTGTGTGTGGGGGGGTCCTTCTTCCTTCCTTCCTTCCTTCCTTCCTTTCATTTCCCTCCTTCCTTCCTTCCTTCCTTCCTCATTCCCCTTTTCTCCTCCTTCCCTCCCGCCCTCCCTTCCTTTCCTTCCTCTCATCCCCTTCCTTTTGTTCCTTCCACCTTCCCTCCCTCCCCCTCCCTCCCTTCCTCTCATCTCCTTTTCTTCCTTCCTTCCTTCCTTCCTTCCTTCCTCTCATTCCCCTTTTCTCCTCCCTCCCTCCCCCTCCCTTCCTTCCTCTCATCCCCCTCCTTTCCTTCCTTCCTTCCCTTCCTCTCATTCCCATCTCCTTCCTTCCTTCCTCTCATTCTCCTTTTCTCCTCCCTCCCTCCCTTCCTTCCCTTCCTTTCTCTCATCCCCTCCTTTCTTTCTTTCCTTCCTTCCTTCCTTCCCTTCCTCTCACTCCCATCTCCTTCCTTCCTCTCATTCCCCTTTTCTCCTCCCTTCCTTCCCTTCCTTTCTCTCATCCTCTCCTTTCCTTCCTTCCTTCCCTTCCTCTCACTCCCCTTTTCTCCTCCCTCCCTTCCTTTCCTTCCTCTCATTCCCCTTTTCTCCTCCCTCCCTCCCCCTCCCTTCCTTCCTCTCATCCCCTCCTTTCCTTCCTTCCTTCCCTTCCTCTCACTCCCATCTCCTTCCTTCCTTCCTCTCATTCTCATCTCCTTCCTTCCTTATTCTCCTTTTCCCCTCCCTTCCTTCCTCCCTCCCTCCCTCTCATTCCCATGTCCTTCCTCCCCCTCCCTTTTCCCATCCCAGGCCAATCCCTGCCTGCCCCACCCCCATTCATTAGCGCCCCATTAACCTCTGCCTGGGGTTGAGGGCTATCGAGCCAGCGCAGGTTGATTAATCCAGCGGTTGGAAAAGGGCTCTAATTGATGGCAACCTCTGGATGGCGTCAGAGGCCGTGGGGGAGGGGCTTGGGAAAGGGCGCTCTGGTTTGATGGGGTGGGGGAGGCAGGGGTCAGAGGTTAAAGCATTTATCGAATCCCCTCAATTGCTGGAACTTCCTATTTATCCCAACTGGGCCCGATAACAAAACCCCGGCACCGATTTCCGATGCCGGAGGGCCGTCCATCAAGGCTGCCCGTTAAACGGCTGCGGAAGCTTTGAGGCCGGGGAAGAAGGCCCCGGCCAGCCCAGGGCTGCTGCAGGTGAGGTAAAAAAAAAAGCCAAGATGGAGGCCAGAGCCAGATGAATAAAAAAAACCCCTCTGCTGTCCTCCAATGCCGAGCTAAGGACGCTACTGGCAAGAGTGCCCCTGAGCTTATCCAGAAGTCACTTCTTACTCCCGCAGTCAGGAGAAGGGGCGTACAGCATGCAGGGGAGCGCTAAGGGCTGCAGGTCACCCTCAGCTAACGGCCACAACGGAGCCCCAAAATTGTTGTTGCTAAGTGAGGCAGTTGTGAGATTTGCCCCATTTTGCAGCCTTTCTTGCCACAGCGGGGACGTGAATGATTGCAGTTGTTAAGTGAGTAACACGGTCGTTAAGCGAAGCCGGCTTCCCCCTTGACTTGTCCGAAGCTCGCAAAAGGGGATCACATGATCTGCGGGACACCACAACCGTCATAAGTACACGCCAGTTGCCAACTGTCCAGATTTTGATTAGAGAGGAAGGAAAGAAGGAAGGAAGATGAGTGAGAAAGGTGAGAGGGTGGGAGGAAGGAAGGAAGGAAGGAAGGAAGGAAGGAAGGAAGGAAGGAAGGAAGATGAGGTAGGAAAGCAAGGGAGACAGGAAGGAAAAAAGGAACCAAAGAAGGAAGATGAGAGAAAAAGGGAGTAAAGCGAGGGAAGGAGGAAGGAAGGAAAATGAGTGAGAAAAAGGAAAGAAGGAAGGAAGGAAGGCAAGAGAGGAGAAGGCAGAAAAGGAAGGAAGGAATGTGAGGGAGGGAGGGAGGAAGGAAAGAAGGAAGACGAGGTAGGAAAGCAAGGGAGACAGGAAAGAAAAAAGGAACAAAAGAAGGAAGATGAGGTAGGAAAGGAAGGAAGGAAAAAAGGAAAGAAGGAAGATGAGAGAAAAAGGGAGTAAAGCGAGGGAAGGAGGAAGGAAGGAAGGAAAATGAGTGAGAAAAAGGAAGGCAAGAGAAGAGAAGGAAGGAAGGAAGGAAAATGAGAGAAAAAGGAAGGCAAGAGAGGAGAAGGCAGAAAAGGAAGGAAGGAAGGAAAAGAAGGAAGGAAGGAGTCTGAGGGAGGGAGGGAGGGAGGAAGGAAAGAAGGAAGATGAGGTAGGAAAGGAAGGAAGGAAAAAAGGAAAGAAGGAAGATGAGAGAAAAAGGGAGTAACGCGAGGGAAGGAGGAAGGAAGGAAGGAAAATGAGTGAGAAAAAGGAAAGAAGGAAGGAAGGAAGGAGGGAAGGAAGGAAGGAAGGAAGGAAGGAAGGAAGGAAGGAAGGAAGGAAGGAAGGAAGGAAGGAAGGAAGGATCTGGACTGCCTGCAGATGACAGAGACCCCCCCCTTCCCCCAAGATACACGGCCCCTCCACTGTGCGCCTGGCCCTCATTATTCTCCCTGAACTAATTAAGTGGCTTTCTCCTGCCTGCGATAAGGGTGCTAATTAAGAGCTTTTCTTGTGGCTGCACATCTGTATTGGAAAGCCCTTTGTGAGGCTCCGGTAGGAGGATCGAATCCCACCGGGGGTGGGGCTGGGGCGCTCTTCATGCCCATCGATTGTCACTTGGAGAGATAAGGGGCAAGGTGCGCCCCCCCCTTGTGCCCGAAGGAGAGGAATTGCTGGGCTGGGGCTGAGCCTTTCTGCCTCTTGGTCCTGGGAACGAGATCTGCTCTTCCGGCACAATTTGAGCCTCACACAAGCGACAGGCATGAGAAGCTGGGGGGAAGCCCCCACCACTTGTGCTCCAGCCTTCCTGAACTTTCTGCCTGCCCCTCTCCCCTCCATGCTGGCTGGGGATGATGGCACTGCAGTTCCTTGCATTTAGAGGAAGCAAGGCTGCTGTCATCCCTGCCCAAATTGTTGTTGTTGTTGTTCTTAGTTGCGAAGTCATGTCCGACCCATCTCGACCCCATGGACAACGTTCCTCCAGGCCTTCCTGTCCTCTACCATCTTCTGGAGTCCATTGAAGCTCACGCCTCCTGCTTCAGGGACTCCATCCAGCCACCTCATCCTCTGTCGTCCCCTTCTTCTCTTGCCCTCCATCTTTCCCAGCATTAGGCTCTTCTCCAATGTGTCCTTCCTTCTCATTAGGTGGCCAAAGTACTTGAGCTTCATCTTCAGGATCTGGCCTTCTAAAGAGCAGTCATGGTTGATCTCCTCTAGGACTGACCGGTTGGATCGCCTTGCAGTCCAGGGGACTCACAGGAGTCTTCTCCAGCACCAGAGTTCAAAGGCCTCCATTCTTTGGCGCTCATCTTATGGTCCAACTTTCACAGCCATACATTGCAACTGGGAAAACCTTGACTATATGCACTTTTGTTGGCAGGGTGACGTCTCTGCTTTTTAGTATGATGACTAGATTTGCCATAGCTTTCCTCCCCAGGAGCAAGCGTCTTCTAATTTCTTGGCTGCAGTCCCCATCTGCGGTGATCTTGGAGCCCAGGAAGATAAAATCTGTCACTACCTCCATTTCTTCCCCATCTATTTGCCAGGAATTGAGAGCGCCAGATGCCATGATCTTGGTTTTCTTAACCAAATTGGCACCTTATAAAATCGGGGGTTGGAAGGGACCTTGGAGGTCTTCTAGTCCACCCCCTGCCCAAGCAGGAGACCTTATACCATTCCAGTCAAATGGCTGTCCAGTCTCTTCTTAAAAACCTCCAGTGTTGGAGCATTCACCACTTCTGGAGGCAGGTTGTTCCACGGGTTAATTAAAAAAATAACAGAATAACAGTTGGAAGGGATCTTAGAGGTCTTCTAGTCCCCCCCCCCCCCGCTCAGGCAGGAGACCCTGTACCATTTCAGACAAATGGCTGTCCAGCTTCTTCTTAAAAACTAACTCACAACTTCTGGAGGCAAGCAGTTCCACTGGTTGATTGTTCTCACTGTCAGGAAATTTCTCCTTAATTCCTTGATTAGTTTCCATCCGTTGCTTCTTGTTCTGCCTTCACGTACTTTGGAGAGAAAATCAAGCCCCTTTCCGCAGGGACAGATCCTCAAGAATTGGAAGGCTGCTATCGCATCTCTCTTCCCCTTCATAAACAAAAAAAAAATCGTTCACATTTTTAATCTTGCGAGTGTGACTTCCCAAGAGCCCTGCAGAGTAGGCCAGCATCGATCCTCACCCCACAGCTGGGAAGATTGAGAGAAGCCAGCCGCAAAAAACGTGCTGCCAAGTTAGTGGTATAACTGAACATGGGAATTGTCTCCAGCAAGAACAGTTGCTGGAATTGGGTATGTTCAGTTTAATGAAGAGAAGGACCAGGGGGGACGTGATAGCAGTCTTCCAATATCTCAGGGGCTGCCCCAAAGAAGAGGGAGTCAAGCTATTCTCCAAAGGAACTGAAGGCAGGAGAAGAAGCAACAGATGGAAACTAATCAAGGAGAGAAGCAACCTAGAACTAAGGAGAAACTTCCTGACAGTTAGAACAATTAACCAGTGGAACCACCTGCCTCCAGAAGCGGTGAATGCTCCAACACTGGAAGTTTTTAAGAAGAGACTGGACAGCCATTTGTCCGAAATGGTATAGGGTTTCCTGCCTGAGCAGGGGGTTGGGCTAGATGACCTCCAAGGTCCCTTCCAACTTTACTACTACTACTACTACTACTACTACTACTACTACTACTACTACTACTACTACTTTTCATCTTTATTATAAGATGAAAAGCAAAGTAAAATTGTCACCAGGCAGTAGAAATTACACAACTTGAAGGTTACCACCAACTGGGGACTCTCTTGCCACCTCTTTGGAAGCCATTCAAAGCATCATTTTCCCCGTGGTTGTTGGAAAGCAACCATCCCAGTCAGGAGGAGGGGTCAAACAGGGAATTAGCACGGACTCATTACATAAAGTAAATGATTTTAATGTTTCATTTTATGGATTAAAGCTAATCCTCGAATTAAGGTCACAAAGGAGCCCCAACATTTCTGTTCCTGAGTGAGACAGTTAAGTGAATTTTACCTCACTTTACGACCTTTCTTTCCCACAGTTGTTAAACGAATCACCACAGTTGTTAATAGCACGGTTGTTAAATGAAGCTGGCTTCCCTATTGACCTGGCTTGTCAGAAGGATGGAAATAACCCTGGGACACTGCGACCGTCGTAAAGATGAGCCAGTGGCCAAGGGTCTGAATTTTGATCGTGTGACCGTGGGGATGCTACAACTGTGTCATAAGTCACATTTTTCAGTGCCATTGTAACTTCGAATACCTGGAGCCCTTCTCTGATGGAGGTGTAAATGAAGATGAAATTTAAATAAATTAATAAATACAAGAGGGGAAGATCAACAAAATTTATTACTTAGATTTATTTATTTATTAGTTAGATTTCTATGCCGCCCTATTTCAAGAACTCAGGGCGGCTCACAACAAAATGAAATTCAATGGTGAAAAAAGTAAGGTTCTACATTTAGGTAAGAAAAACCAAATGTACAGGTATGGTATAGGGGGTACCTTGCTCAATAGTAACAACTGTGAGAGGGATCTCGGAGGCCTAGTGGACAATCACTTAAATGTGAGCCAGCCGTGTGCTGCAGCTGCCAAAAAAGCCAACACAGTGCTGGGCTGCATTAACAGAGGGATAGAATCAAGATCACGTGGAGTGTTAATACCACTTTACAAGGCCTTGGTAAAGCCACACTTGGAATACTGCATCCAGTTTTGGTCACCACGATGTAAAAAAGATGTTGAGACTCTAGAAAAAGTACAGAGAAGAGCAACAAAGATGATTAGGGGACTGGAGGCTAAAGCATATGAGGAATGGTTGCTGGAAATGGGTAGGTCTAGTTTAATGAAGAGAAGGACGAGGGGGGACAGGATAGCAGTGTTCCAATATCTCAGGGGCTGCCCTAAAGAAGAAGGAGTCAAGCTATTCTCCAAAGCGCCTGAAGGCAGGACAAGAAGCAACGGATGGAAACTGATCAAGGAGAGAAGCAACCTAGAACTAAGGAGAAACTTCCTGACAGTTAGAACAATTAACCAGTGGAACAACCTGCCTCCAGAAGCAGTGAATGCTCCAACACTGGAAGTTTTTAAGAAGAGACTGGACAGCCATTTGTCTGAAATGGTATAGGGTTTCCTGCCTGAGCAGGGGGTTGAACTAGATGACCTCCAAGGTCCCTTCCAGTTGTTTTTTCTTCTTCTTCTTCTTCTTCTTCTTCTTCTTCTTCTTCTTCTTCTTCTTCTTCTTCTTCTTCTTCTTCTTCTTCTTCTTCTTCTTCTTCTTCTTCTTCTTCTTCTTCTTCTTCTTCTTCTTCTTCTTCTTCTTCTTCTTCTTCTTCTTCTTGAAATTTAAATAAATTAATAAATACAGGAGGGGAAGATCTGACGCCCTCCAAATGCCACTAAGCCTTATCTGGTCTATTCCCAAGCGAAAGCTGCCAGTCTGGGGGAGATTCCTGAAATATAGGCAGTGAACAGTAAAGTAGCTCGTTTGAACTCTATACATTTTGAGTCTAGTTGTGCCTGACAACAGATCCATGAGAGCTATCAACTTGCTTTGGAGCAGCCCTTGGGAAGCCAGGCTGGGCTTTCTCAAGGCTGCCTCTGCTTCACAGCCCACTTTCTGACTCACAGCCATCCTTTGACTCTTCCGCCACAAACAATGCATTGCTGGGCGATGATGCTACCAAGGAATAACAAGTTGGGGGTTGTTGTTTTTTTAGAATATTTACCCAGGCTGGGTGTTTCTGGAGAAACTGGTTCTCCCTGATCTTCCTCCTCTTGCAGGGCCAGCCCCAGGATTGCAAAGGGGGAGGAGGGTCCCAAGTAGAGGTGGAGAAGAAGCTGTTCCCCCTCCTCCCCCCCCGCCCCTCATTGGAACCAGGTTGGGGGTCTGGAGCCTTTCCGTGCCTCTTGTCTCTGCTCAGGAGGTCTCCTGCCTCCCTGCCAAACCATGGGTGGGTTGCATGACCCTTGGCAGACAACTGGCCCAGCCTCCTGAGGACTGACCAGGCCGGTTCACCCTGTCCATCCAGTGGCTTCTTCTCTCTTTGCCCTTCCCCATGCCCTGAGGGGCTTCTCTGTCGAAGTGCTGCTCTCTTTTTGTCTCTGCAGGAAAGGGACACTCTGCAGGTGGCAGAGGAATATGCAGCTTCTTTGGATGGGGGAAGAGAATGTGCTGCTCTCTGGACCATCCAGAATCCAGGCCTGCCTGCCTTCCTTCCTTCCTTCCTTCCTTCCTTCCTTCCTTCCTTCCTTCCTTCCTTCCTTCCTTCCTTCCTTCTTTCCTTCCTTCCTCCCTTCCCTTCCTTTCTGCTTCCCTTCTCCTTCCCTTCCCTTCCCTCTCCTCTTTCCCTTTCCTCTCCTTTCCCTTCCTTTCCCTTCCCTTCTTTCCAGTCCTTCCTTCCTTGCTCCCTTTAGAACATAAGAACATAAGAAGAGCCATGCTGAATCAGGCCAAAGCCCATCGAGTCCAGCATTCTGTGTCACCCAGTGGCCCACCAATTGTACATGGGGATCTTGAGCAGAAAGAGAAGGCAAAACCCTCCCTTTCCCTTGACCCCCAACAAATGGTACTCCAGGGAATCCTGCCTGCCTCAACCAACATAGAGGCAGCACATGGACATCCGTTTTAATAACCACCGATACACTTGGCATCCATCCACCCTCCTTCCTTCCTTTCTCCTTTCCTTCCTTTTCCTTCCTTCCTTCCTCTTCCTTTCCTTCCCTTCCCTCCTTTCCTTCTTTCCTTCCTTTTCCTGCCCTCCTCCCTTCCTTCCTCCTTCCCTCCCTTCCCTTCCCTTCCCTTCTCCTTCCCTTCCCTCTCCTCTCCCTCTCCTCTCCTTTCCCTTCCTTTCCTTTCCCTTCCCTTCTCTTCTTTCCAGTCCTTCCTTCCTTGCTCCCTTTCTTCCCTCCCTCTTCCTTCCTTCCTTTGTCCTTCCTTTTCCTTCCTTTCCTTCTTTCCTTCCTCCTTTCCTTTTCTTTCCTTCCCTTCCCTTCCCTCCTTTCCTTTCCATTCCTTTCTTTTCCCTTCCTTTCCTTTCCTTTCCTTTCCTTCCCTTACCTTCTTTCCTTCCCTTTCCTTCCCTTTCCTTTCCTTTCATTTCCTTCCCTTCCCTTCCCTTCCCTTTCTTTTCCCTTCCCTTCCCTTTCCTTTTCTGGGCTTAGTTTTAACCTTGCAGAGGGGAAAGGTTCCCAGAGCACTTTTGTAAAAATGAAAACCGGACTCACTCTGGCCTCAAGTTCCTCATCTCAAAAATTAGCAATACCTGAATGTGGGGTCCTTGGTGCTCTCTGAGCTTGGTGGGTTTCTTGCAGATCTTTCATGACCCAACTACCGTGTTTCCCCCCAAATTAAGACCTATCCCGAAAATAAACTCTCGCTTGATTTTTTTTACGCCTCTACCTAATATAAAGCCTACCCCCCCTCTCCCAAATAAGCCCAAGTTAAGAGCCTGTGCAGCTGGCCGCCTGCCCATTCCGTCTGGTTGTTCGCGGTGCTGTTGCCACAAGTTGGGGCGAGGCAGGTCGGGGAGGACGTGGGGTTGCCCCCATGTGCCCCGCAGCCACTTACCTCAGGGTCCCTGCAGCCAGGCTTCCCACACCCTCACACCTGCCTCGCCTCGTGGTGGCGACATGGACCGCCCCGTCCAGCAGGAGCCTGCGTGGCTGCCGGAAGCCTACTTCTTCTGCAGCTGCTCGAGCGCCTCCAGCCTCCGTTCTTGGCTGCAGAGGCCTTTCCTGAAGGCCTCTGCCAGTGAAACAGAGGCCAGGGGCGACGTGTGCGAGTGGCGGCGAGCAGCCGCAGAAGAAGAGGGTCAGTGGCAGCCACGTGGGCTCCTGCTGGATGGGGTTGTTGGTATTGCCACCGTGAGGTGAGACAATGGGAAAAATAAGACATCCCCCCCCAAAATAAGACCTAATGGCTTTTGGAGGCTATATATATATAGCTAGATATATATATATAGCTGCTAGAAGCACGAAGCCGAAAGCACCAGCCTGAAGATGACTTGGGACTTCGTCGAAACGTGGCCAAGACACTTCAAATTCTACGTGGGAGAAAACCCGATTATATATAATATATATCGTCATCTTCAGGTTGGTGCTTTCGGCTTCGTGCTTCTAGCAGCTATATACCGGTATATATCTAGCTATATATATATTATATTTTCAGGGAAATATGGTAGGTCACATCATCAGTGCTACACGGGAGTGGGCTATGTGGAGAGGAAGAGGACTGTAAGGTCCTTGGTGTTCTCTGAGCTTAATTGTTTTCTTGCAGACATTTCACGATCCAACTAGGTAACATCATCAGTGTTAGAAGGGAGTGGGGTTGCTTTCTGTTGATATACAAGCCCAGTCTAGCACTGATGACGTTACCTAGTTGGGTCGTGAAAGTTCTGCAAGAAAACAACCAAGCTCAGAGAGTACCAAGGACCCCACAGTCGTTGTCGTTGTCCTCCTCCTCCTCCTCCTCCTCCTCCTCCTCCTCCTCCTCCTCCTCCTCCTCCTCCTCCTCCTCCTGCTCCATATCCAGAAAGATTCTCCACCCAGTTTATCTGCCTACACCAGGAGTCTCCAGTCTTGGCCATTTGAAGATTTGGGGATTTCAACTCCCAGAATTCCTCAATCAGCAGGGGAGTTGAGGTCCGCAGGCCATTGGTGCCCACCTCTATGCGGACCTGACGGGACCCCTTCTTCCCAAATACTCATCTGCAAACCCCTTGCTGTACCCCGAAACCCTCAGGCCTGCTGCCTTTTTCTCCAGAGTACAAAACACGAGCACCATTTTTTTTCCTCCCTCTCCTTCCTGACCTTTCCTTTTTGCACACTCGCCATTTCTCTTTCTCTTTTATCTACATTTATCTTTCTCTTTATCCACTTTTCACTTTTTAAAACACAAAACAGCCGGAATGAGCAGCTGGGAAAGAATAAAGCAAGTCATTTTTCAAGCTGATGAAGGATATCCTAGCCAATAAGAGGCCCATAAATTAAGGGGAACGAGGAAACAGCGCTTGAGCCCAGCGTCTCCTGCAAATGGATGGGGCTTCGATCAGCTCCCCCCCCCCTACAGGTCCAGCTCTTTCCCTGTGGTCTTTCTGGAAGAAAAGAATGTATAAATTAAGGGCTTTTCTTTGTGATTGGAAGGTGGCAGCTGCTCCTGTGCTCATCCAGGGTCCCTTTGAGCAACTGGGCATCTTTGCAAGCCGGACCCTCCTCCCCTCCTCCCTGGCCTCTTCTTCCTCTTTGCCACCAGAGAGATGCTGGGTTTTGGAGTTCCTCTTGAAGTTTTTCCCAAGGCACAGTTGCTTCTGACTTCGGGCACCGAGGGCCCTAACGGAAATGATGCCCCTGAGTTGAGTCAGCTGCTGTCGGGGTTTCATGCCAAACCCACCAAAGTGGTGCCTTGCAAAGTTTTTATGGAATAGAATAGAATAACGGAAGGGACCTCAGAGGTCTTCTAAGTCCAACCCCCTGCCCAGGCAGGAAACCCTACACCAGACATGTCAAACACAAGGGCCGGGGTCTGGATGCGGCCCGCGAAGTGGTTTCATGTGGCCCACGAAGCCATCCTGGAAACAGTGAGGGAACGGCCCCCTCTGCCTTGGCCCTGGCTCAGGCCGGCTGGGAGCCCATGTACAATTTTTGTGGTGGCCATCTATGCTGAAACGCATCCAGTCTTAGCTCCACAAGGCCGTCTGGAAACAGCGAGGAATCAGCCCCTGCCGCGTCGGCCCTGACCCCTGGGTGCATGCTGGGGAGGGGTCCCCCTCTGTGAGGAATGAAGAAATGGACCATGCCTTGGCGCTTGCCCTGGTCCCACCCCCCTTCTGCCAGAGACCCTCAGATCTGTCCCACTCCTGCCCAGGCCCCCACAGGCCCCCTTGACGCGAACCCAGTAGGCCACACCCACTCCATCCACGCCCACCCAGTAGGCTGCACCCACCCTGACCCCCCCCAAGGGCAACCACAATACTAATGCAGGCCTCAATGAAATTGAGTTTGACATCCCTGCCCTACCCCATTTCAGACAAATGGTTGTCCAATGTCTTCTAAAAAAAACCTCCAGTGTTGGAGCATTCACAACTTCTGGAGGGAAGTTTTTCCACTGATTGATTGTTCTAACTGTCAAGAGGTTTCTTCTTAGTTCTAGGTTGCTTCTCTCCTTGATTAGTTTCTATCCGTTGCTTCTTGTCCTGCCTTCAGGCACTTTGGAGAATAGCTTGACTCCCTCTTCTCTGTGACAGCCCCTCAAATACTGGAAGACTGCTTTCATGTCACCTCTATTCCTTCTTTTCATTAAATTAGACATACCCAGTTCCAGCAACCCTTCTTCATATGTTTTCGCATCCAGACTCCTGATCATCTTTGTTGCTCTTCTCTGCCCTCTTTCTAGAGTCTCAACGTCTTTTTTGAATTCTGGTGACCAGAACTGGATGCAGTATTCCAAGGTGGTGGCGGGTCTTACCAACAGAACAGAACAGAATAACAGAGTTGGAAGGGCATAAGACTTTATCCCATTTCAGACAAACAGTTGTCCAATCTCTCCTTAAAACCCTCCAGTGTTGGAGCACCCACAACTTCTTATGGCAAGCCATTCCACTGATTGATTGTTCTGTCAGGAAATTTCTAGGTTGCTTCTCTCCTTGATTAGCTTCCATCCGTTGCTTTTTGTCCTGCCTTCAGGTGCTTTGGAGGTTAGGTTGAATCCCCGTCTTCTAAGTGACAGTCCCAGAGATATTGGAACACTGCCCTTACATCACCCCTAATCTTTCTTTTTATTAGACTAGATCAGGAGTAGGCAACCTCGGCTCTTTTATGACTCGTGGACTTCAACTCCCAGAATTCCTGAGCCAGCCATGCTGAGTTGAAGTCCACGAGTCATAAAAGAGCCAAGGTTGCCTACCCCTGGGCTAGACATACCCAATTTCTGCCACCGCTCCTCGTATGTTTTAGCTTCCAGCCCCCTGATCATCTTTGTTGCCCTTCTCTGTCCTCTTTCCGGAGTCTCAGCATCTTTTTTATATTGTGGTGACCAAAACTGGATCTCCCTCCATCTCCCTCCACCTGCAACCATGAGATGGGTGGCATGTATGTAATATGTATGTAAAATGTAATAAATACATTAGTGGCGAATATCTACCGCTCGGGTGTAGGATGAGGGTGAACGTTCATTCTCCGAGCTGGTGGGTTGGTTTCTGAACATTTCATTACCAGGCTAGGTAACATCTTCAGCGGAGTTTAAACTCGGCTGAAGATGTTACCTAGCCTGGTAATGAAATGTTGAGAAACCAACCCAGAAGCTCGGAGAACGAACCTTCACCCTCATCCTCAAATAAATACATGTTCAGCTTGACTTGTAGGCAGCTTTAGCCAGGGGAAGCAAGCTATGGATGATTCTCTCGGAGGCTGTCTGCCCAGGGGAACTTCCTTATCCAAAAACACATTTCCCGACAGCGAGAACAATTAGGCAGTGAAATAGCTTGCCTCCACAGGTGGTGGGTGCCTCCACAGGTGGCATTTAAGCTATTTGTCCTGCTTGAGTAGGGGGTTGGACTAGAAGACCTCCAAGGTCCCTTCCAAGCCTGTTATTCTGTTAATCAGTGGAATGGAAGTTGCCTCCAGAAGTTGTGGGTGCTCCATCACTAGAGGCTTTCAAAAAGAGATTGGACAAGTTTATGATATTGCTGCAAAATTTGGTGGTCTTGCAGCTGGAGAAGACAATGGACAGAGAGGCTATATGTTGACATTTACCATTGCTTATATTAGGGACCTTGGCATGGATTATTATATAGTTGGAGAATCATTTGAAACATCCGTTCCTTGGGATAGGGTTCTCGATCTGTGCAAAAATGTAAAAGAAAGAATGACCAGAGAATGCAAGGAAAAAGGTGTTCAGTTTCCACCATTTGCTACCTGTCGGGTGACACAGATGTATGATTCTGGTGCATGTGTCTACTTCTATTTGGGCTTTAACTACAGAGGAATTAGTGACCCTACTCGGGTTATTGAAGAAATAGAGGTAGCAGCTAGAGATGAAATCCTTGCTAATGGAGGAAGTTTGTCACATCATCATGGAGATAACTCCAGGTGGCAAACATATCCCACACATCTTCCTCCTCCCAACTACTCTGCAGAGTGGGCTGTGCTGAGGGAGAGGGACTGGCCTAAGGTCATCCAGAACTCCCAGTTTCTCCCTTTCCAGCCTAATGTGCCTTAAACACTAGAGTCAAACTGGCTCTCAGTTAAGCTGACTATGATAATTGTAAACTGTCTACAGCCAACTTATAAATCCTGAAAAACCAACAAATAAAAAAATCTTATATTGCACAAAAAAAAAAAAAAAGAGATTGGACAGCCATTTGACCAGGATGGTATAGGTCAGGGGTGGGCAACCTTGGCTCTTTTATGTCTCGCGGACTTCAACTCCCAGAATTCCTGAGCCAGCATGAGGGAACTATGGCCCCTTCATGACTGGTGGACTTCAACTCCCAGAATTCCTGAGCCAGCATGAGGGAACTATGGCCCCTTCATGACTGGTGGACTTCAACTCCCAGAATTCCTGAGCCAGCATGAGGGAACTATGGCCCCTTCATGACTGGTGGACTTCAACTCCCAGAATTCCTGAGCCAGCATGAGGGAACTGTGGCCCCTTCATGACTGGTGGACTTCAACTCCCAGAATTCCTGAGCCAGCCATGCTGAGGGAAAAGGGAGAGGTTTCCAAGCTGAGCCATGCTGGCTCAGGAATTCTGGGAGTTGAAGTCCACCAGTCATAAAAGAACCAAGGTTGCCTACCCCTGGCATAGGCTCTCCTGCTTGAGCAGGAGGTTGGACTGGAAGACCTCCAAGGTCCCTTCCAATTCTATTATCCTACATTCCAACTTAACAACCATTCATTTAGTAACTGTTCAAAATTACAACAGCAGTGAAAAAAGTGGCTTACGACCAGTTTTCACCCTTACGGCCATTGCAGCCTCTCCAGGGTCACATGATCCAAACCTGGGTGTTTGGCATGTGTTTGTGACGGTTGCAGTGTCTGGGGATCATGCGATTGCCATTTTTTAAAGTGTCCCGGCCGACGTCTGAGAAGCAAAGCCAACGGGAGAAGCCAGATTCATTTAAGGTCAGCACAAGTCAGGAATTCGCTTAATAGGACATTTGCCCAGGTTCGCCTGGTGTACCAGTTGCGGCCCTATTTGGACCGGGAGTCTCTTCTCACAGTCACTCATGCCCTTATCACCTCGAGGCTCGACTACTGCAATGCTCTCTACATGGGGCTACCTTTGAAAAACGTTCGGAGACTTCAGGTAATGCAGAATGCAGCCGCGCGAGCAGTGTTGGGCTTGCCCAGAAATGCCCACATTTCGGCATCACTCCGCGAGCTGCATTGGCTGCCAATTGGTCTCTGAGCCTAATTCAAAGTGTTGGTTATGACCTATAAAGCCCTACATGGCATCGGACCAGGTTACTTACGGGACCGTCTGCTGCCCCATGAAACCCAGCGACCGGTTAGGGCCCACAGAGTCGGCCTTCTCCAGGTCCCGTCAGCCAGACAGTGTCGCCTGGCGGGGCCTAGGGGAAGAGCCTTCTCTGTTGCAGCCCCGGCCCTCTGGAACCAACTCCCCCCGGAGATCCGTGTCGCCCCCACCCTCTCCGCCTTTCGTAAACTGCTTAAAACACACCTCTGCCAGCAGGCCTGGGGCAGCTAACATCTTGCCCCTAGCCAGTGTATGTTTGTGTGTATGTTTGTGGAATGATTGTTTTTTTTTCTTTTTAACTTAAGGGTTTTTATATTCATGTATTTTACTGTGATTTCTATTATGTTGTGAGCCGCCCTGAGTTCTCCGGAATAGGGCGGCATAGAAGTCAAATTAAATAAATAAATAAATAATAAATTAACAACTGTGGCAGAAAGGTCGTAAAATGGGGGCGAAACTCCCTTAACACCTACTTCGCTTAGCAACGGAACCTTTGGACTCAATTGCAATTGTAAGTCAGCGAGTATGTATATCTGCCTCAGTGGTTCATGGGGGGTCCAGAATGCAGGTCTAAAATCGGGGGGGGGATTTAACACCCCCTTTTGCTTGCTGCTCTCATCCTCTGTGGAAAGGTCCAAGGGCTGCATTCCCCCAAGTTGGGGGTCTCCTCTGGCCAGATCCTGACTTCGACTTTGCGAACACCCAGCTGAATAGCTGAGCCGTGGTGGGGTCTCTCCTGTCCAGAGCCCCGTCCCTGAAGAAGGGGAGCCCCCTCAGCCACAGCACCCCACTTGGCCTCCGCCGCTCCCAACATGCTCTTTGCCCTCTGCCCTGGATCAGCTTCTAAACTGAAATCAATTCCAATAACCAGCCGGCATCAACAGATTTTCACCGCAGATCCAGGGCTAATTAACAGCCTCTTGGGTCACCCAGAGGAGAGCCACATGGCTTCCTCACTGCCCACTTTGGCACCTGCTCGTGCTACGGCCGGAAGGACAGAGCTCCCACTGCAGTGCCCCTGGCCAGGCTGGAGGGGTTCCCCCTCGTGGGTGGCAAGTATTTTCCCTTTTGAGGGGTCCTTGGTGCTCTGGTTTTGTGGCAGACTTTTCATGACCCAATTATGGAACATCATCAGTGCTAGAAAGGAGTGGGGTTTGCAGAGTGGAGGAGGAGGAAACCAGAAAGAGGAGGAGGAGGAGGAGGAAGAAGAAGAAGAAGAAGAAGAAGAAGAAGAAGAAGAAGAAGAAGAAGAAGAAGAAGAAGAAGAAGAAGAAATAAATAATAATAATAATAATAATAATAATAATAATAATAATAATAATAATAGTAGTAGTAGTAATATTGGGTCCTTGGTCCTCATTTTAACCATGAGCTACAAATTTTCTCCTTTATTTTCCTCTTTTCCAATTTTTGTAACCCTTCAACAAAGAATGGGAGCGGGAAGTCAGCCCTTCTTGATCTACCAGATATACAGATTCTCTCCCTAAAGCCTCCACCGGGCAATGCGTTTAGAGGACTCCAGCCAGGTCTTTGCAAAGCCTTTTCTTTCTTTCTTTCTTTCTTTCTTTCTTTCTTTCTTTCTTTCTTTCTTTCTTTCTTTCTTTCTTTCTTTCTTTCTTTCTTTCTTTCTTCCTTCCTTCCTTCCTTCCTTTCTTTCTTCTTCCTTCCTTTCTTTCTTTCTCTTTCTCTCTCCCTCCTTTTCTTTTTCTTTCTTTCTCTTTCTCTCTTTCTCTCTCCCTCCTTTTCTTTTTTCTTTCTTTCTTTCTTTCTTTCTCTCTTTCTCCCTCCTTTTCTTTCTTTCTTTCTTTCTCTCTCTTTCTTTCTCTTTCTCTCTTTCTCCCTCCTTTCTTTTTCTTTCTTTCTATCTTTCTTCTTTCTTTCTTTCTTTCTTTTTTCCTTCCTTCTTTCCTTCTTTCTTTCTCTCTCCTTTCTTTCTCTTTCTTTCTCTCTTTCTCTCCTTCCTTCCTTCCTTCCTTTCTTTCTTTCTTTCTTTCTTTCTTTCTTTCTTTCTTTCTTTCTTTCTTTCTTTCTTTCTTTCTTTCCTTCCTCCCTCCCTCCCTCCTCTTTCTTTCTTTCTTTCTTTTTTTCTTTCTTTCTTTCTTTCTTTCTTTCTTTCTTTCTTTCTTTCTTTCTTTCGCTTTCTCCCTTCTTTCTCTTCCTTCCTTCCTTTCCTTTCCTTTTTTCTTTTTCTCCTATTTTGATCAATGACTGTGAGCAACTTGTCATTCAAAAAATATGCCACAACACAAACAGTGGCAACATTTTAAAAACAGTAAAAAGCATCTAAACTAAATTTACACAGCATTGCAGTGCTGGGGGGGTGGGGCTGATTATTATTATTTAATTTTTTTAAAAAAAGTACAGAACATTTAAAAAAAAAACTCAGCACAAAATCATAGCCATCTGGGGAATTTTGGGAGATGGCTTCTTCTTTTTTAAAACTTTTTCTGTGTGGTGCCCATCTTCTTCCCTCTCTCCCTCCCTCTTTCCAGGGACCCCCGTAAACCGGATCCCCATCATGGCCAAGCAAGTGCTGGATCTCTACACGCTCTATCGGCTGGTGACTGAGAAAGGGGGCCTGGTGGAGGTCATCAATAAGAAGATCTGGCGGGAGATCACCAAAGGCTTGAATCTGCCTACCTCCATCACCAGTGCAGCCTTCACGCTCCGCACGCAGTGAGTCACTGTGGCCGGGATGGTTATGTGTGTGCGTGGAACATGGTTTAGAAATGTTGTGTTAGGATTGGCCCCTGCAGGAAACAAAAGTGGAGATTTTGAAGACCGAGGAGGCCTAGAACATAGAATGGTAGGGCTGGAAAGGATTTTGGAGATCTTCTGAACACAGAATACAGAATAACTGAGTTGGAGGGAACCTTGGAGGTCATCTAGTCCAACCCCCTGCTCAGGCAGGAAACCCTACACCATTTCGGACAGATGGCTGTCCAGTCTCTTCTTAAAAACTTCCAGTGTTGGAGCATTCACCACTTCTGGAGGCAGGTTGTTCCATTGGTTAATTGTTCTCACTGTCAGGAAGTTTCTCCTTAATTCTAGGTTGCTTCTCTCCTTGATCAGCTTCCATCTGTTGCTTCTTGTCCTGCCTTCAGACGCTTTGGGGAATAGCTTGACTCCCTCTTCTTTGTGGCAGCCCTTCAAATACTGGAATATTGCTATCCTGTCACCTCTAGTCCTTCTTTTCTCTAGACTGGTTATACCCAATTCCTGCAACTGTTCTTCGTATGGTATGTTTTTAACTCCAGGCCTTTAATCATCTTTGTTGCTCTTCTCTGCAGAATGAGCTGTGAGAAGAGATTTTAGAGACATCTGGGAATGACCGGGCTACAGATGGGGAGGCTTAGAAAAGTGTAGGCCCCCTCTGCTTCTTTGCATGTGTTAACCGACAAATGCAAAAGAGAGAGAGGAGAGAGAGAAAGACAGAGAGAGAGAGAGAGAGAGAGAGAGGGAGGGAGGGAGGGAGAGAGAGAGAGAGAGAGAAAGACAGAGAGAGAAGGAGAAAGAGAGAAAGAGAGAGGGGGGGAGAAAGAAAGAGAGAGACAGAAAGACAGACAGAGAGAGAGGGAGAGAGTGAAAGACAGAGAGAGAGAGGAAGAAAGAGAGAAAGACAGAGAGAGGGAGAAAGAAAGAGAGAGACAGAAAGACAGACAGAGAGAGACAGAGAGAGAAGGAGAGAGAGAGAAAGACAGAGAGGGAGAAAGAGAGAGAGAGAAAGTGAAAGAGAGAAAGAAAGACAGAGAGGGAGAGAGAGGGAGAAAGACAGGGAGAGAGAGAAAGAGAAAGAGAGATGGGTTTGAGTCATTCAATACTAATTGATACGATGCCCATTATAGACTTCTAGAATGACCAGCAATAGAAAACCTTGAAACATTGTTTGATACATCTCACTTTCAGTATGAACCCATCATTGGATGTTTTCAGGAAGACACTGGACAACCATTTGTCTGGAATGGCATAGGGTCTCCTGCTTGAGCAGGGGGTTGGACTAGAAGACCTTCAAAGCCCTTTCCAGCTCTATTATTCTGTTAATCAACCAGTGGAACGACTTGCCTCCAAAAGTGATGGGTGGCCCATCCCTGGAGGTTTTCAAAAAGAGACTGGACAGCCCTTTATCCGGATCAGTACAGGGTCTCCTGCCTTGAGCATGGGGATGGACTAGAAGACCTCCAAGGTCCCTTCCTGCTGTGGCGATGGAAAGTTGTCTCTCCCAACCTCTCTGCTTCTCCTCGCAGATACATGAAGTACCTCTACTCTTACGAGTGTGAGAAACGGGGGCTGAGCTCTCCCGGAGAGCTGCAAGCTGCCATTGACAGCAATCGTCGGGAAGGGAGGCGGCAGATGTTCGGGGCCACCCTGTTCAGCTACTCGCCAACAGGCACACCGGGCACTCTAGCCTCTCCCAAGGTCCCTCTGCCCGCCCTCGCCCTCACCACCCACAACGGGAGCCAGATCGGGCAAGCCCACGCCGTCAAAAAAGGTGAGGGTCTCGGGCTGCTTGGGAGGGGGAGGGGGAAGGGGAGGGTTCCCAGGGGAAGGGGGCAAAGGCAGAGCGAGGGGAAAAGGCTGAACCTCTGCAGGAAAATGCCTCCTTTTTGGGGGTACAGGGTAGTTCCCTGATTTATTTGAGCCCCAACATTTCCATGGCTAAGGGAGACATTTGCTAAGTGAGTTTGGCCCCGTTTGATGACTTTTCTTGCCAGCGTTGTTACGTGGATCCCTTCAGTTGTTAAAACAGTAACACAGTTATTGACTGTGCTTGTCAAATGGTCGCAAAAGGGGGGTCATGTGACCGCACAACATAAATGGCAGCCGTCATAAATAGGAGTCAGTTGTCCGAATTTTGTTTTGACCGTGGGGATGCTGCAGCGGTTGTTTTAAGTGTGAGAAACGGTCATCGGTCACTTTTTTCAGTGGTGTTGTAACTTTGAACGGTCACTAAACCAAACTGTTGTAAGTTGAGGACTACCTCTTGATTCCCCTGTCCTGACCTTCCCCCCAGCGACCGACATTTGGTGTGAAAACCTTGTGGGCCAAACCGCTTCTTCCTAAAGCAGTGTTTCTCAACCTTGAGAATTTTAAGGCATGTGGACTTCAACTCCCAGAATTCCACAGCCAGCATTTCTGGCTGTGGAATTCTGGGAGTTGAAGTCCACATGCCTTAAAATTCTCAAGGTTGAGAAACACTGTCCTAAAGTGAACCCAAACTGAAAAGCCTTCGGAGAGTCAGAGGGACTCCAAAGCTATAGTCTTCTTCTTTCTAGAGGCAGTCCCCCTCCATGCTTGGTGGCTGGAAGTGGGCTATGGGAGCTGTGGTTCGACACCTCTGGGAAGGGCCCATATCTCTTTTCTCAGCACAGCAGTATAACCGATAGAAGAGAATAACTGCAGCTCAGGGTGAATTCTGGTGCTCTTTGGGCTTAGTGGTTTTCTTACAGACGTTTCATGACCCGACTAGGGAACATCATCAGTGCTAGAAGGGAGGGGGTTTGCTCTCTGTTCTTGGTTGCTTACTAATTCAGTAAATAAAAGCTAATCATGGAACCCCCAAGACCACTCCCACCAACACTGGTGGGCAAGCCACTAGTACATAAATAGAGAGATAGATGGATGATTGATTGATTGATTGATTGATAAATAAGTTGGAAGGGAGCTTAGAGATCTTCCAGTCTAACCTCTGATTAAACAGGAAACCTTATACCAAATGATGATAAATAGAGATAGATAGATAGATAGATAGATAGATAGATAGATAGATAGATAGATAGATAGATAGATAGATATAGAAAGGTAGATATAAATAGAGCAATAGATGATTGATATATGATAGATAATACTGTAGATAATTATAGACAGATGGATAAATGATAGAAAGAAAGATAGATGACAGATGTATAGGATGGATGGATGAATGGATAGATATATAGATATGACAGATGATGATAGATGATGGATGGATAGAGAAAGAGGGAGATTAAATAGAGATAAATGATAGATGATAGATAGGTAGGTAGGTAGATGATAGATGAGATAGATAGGTAGGTAGGTAGATAGGTAGGTAGATAGATGATAGATGAGATAGGTAGGTAGGTAAGTAGATAGATGATAGATAGAAGATAGATAGATAGGTAGGTAGGTAGATGATAGATAGATGATAGATAGATAGATGATAGGTAGGTAGGTAGGTAGATAGATAGATGATAGGTAGGTAGGTAGGTAGGTAGATATGACAGCCATGACATTCTTAGAAAAGTTGCTGCACCTTTGTTGTCCTCTGTTAACCTCCTCCTCCTCCTCCTCCTCCTCCTCCTCCTCCTCCTCCTCCTCCTCCTCCTCCTCCTCCTCCTCCTCGCAGAAGAGAGCCTCCTGTCACCCGGGGTGCCCAGCCGCATTGCTATACCTGTCAGCCTAGCCGGGCATCACCTGGTGGCAGCACAAGCCGCTGCATCTCAGGCAGCCGCCCTGGAGCAGTTGCGGGAGAAGCTGGAGACCAGCGAGCCCCCAGAGAAGAAGATGGCGCTGGTGGCTGAAGAGCAGCAGCGCCTGGTCCAACAAGCTCTTCAGCAGAACCTCTTGGCCATGGCCTCCCAGTTCCCGGTCAACATCAAAGTCAACAGCCGTGGAGGTGGGTTCCTTGTCCATCACTTTCAGGGGTGGAAAACATCTCCATTGAGTTCTGCATTGGCCCAAGGGCATCTGGGAAGTGTAGTTGGGTGGGGGAGGCTGTGGAACCTATTCCCGCCAGGCTGATTTCCATTCCCCAGTTCTTTGCACTCTCTGTGGGAATAATTTATGTGCCTCTCTGTAATTCAGGGATTGTTGGAGAGCAGCCATCCCAGTTGGGCAGAAGGTTCAAGCAGGGAATTAGCCTAGGTTTGCTACACAAACACAAGAGGGCAAGACTATCTGATACATAAATACAAGAGGGCAAGACCTGAATATTTTTGAGCCTTATCTGGTCTTTCCTAGGCGCAAGCTGCCAGTCTGGGGAGATTCCTGCATTATAGGCAGAAAACAATAAAGTAGCTGATTTGAGCTCTAAGCTGGTCACAACATAACATAACCTGACTTGATTTTATGTCATCATTGTTGTTAAACTAATTGTTGTTAGGCGAACCACAGGGACGTTAAGTGAATCAACTCTCCTGTATGGGCGTGGGAACTTTTTTGGCAGAAACCAGCAAAAAAAAATCTTGCAAATCGCGGTCACGTGCCCATGAGATGCTGCAACCAGTTGTAAAAAACGAGCTGGTTTCCCAGTGCCCCCAAAATGCAGTCATATGATCACAGGGTGTATGCAACAACAGTTGTAACTTCGGGGACAGGTGGTAAGTAATGTTTGGGGTGGTGGGGGGTGTCTGTTGTAACTTTGAATGATCATTAAAGAATGGTCATTAAACAAGGACTTCTTGTAGGAGACCAGCCTCTACTATTTGGGGCAATGGACATCAGAGCAATTACCCATAACTGAGTCAACCTGCACCTCGGTCCGCGAGGGCTCCCTGGCAAAGGATGAGCTTTGCTTGCCACAAAATGTTTGGGCTTTGGATTCAGCCAGGACAGGAGCGTGTAGCTGCTAGTGGGTGCACGCGCATTCGTGGAACACGACAGCCAGCTTGCTGTAGCCAGCTCACCCCTGCCAGTTTGTCTTGGCCAACTCGCCGTGGCAAAATTCAGCAATTTTATTTCAGTATTCAAAATAATTTTAAAAATAATTTTTAATTTTTGTCATTCACATTTCATTTTGTCCCTCCTCTGGCATCCTTTCTTTAATGATTCTATTTCATCATTTCGATATTAAGTAACTTTTGTCCTGTGGCTGTGGCGAATTGGCTGTGGCAAATTGTCCCGTGGCAAGATAACTATGGTTTGGCTGTGGTGAAGTAGTGGTGAGTTGGCTGTGGTGAATTGGCTGTGGCAAATTGTCCTGTGGTGAGTTGGCTGTGGCAAATTGCCCTGGGGTGACTGTGGTGAATTGGCTGTGGTGAGTTGATTGTGGTGAATTGGCTGCGGCAAATTGTCCTGTGATGAGTTGGCTGTGGTGAATTGGCTGTGGTGAGTTGACTGTGGCAAATTGTCCTGTGGTGAGTTGGCTGTAGTGAATTGGCTGTGGCAAATTGTCCTGTGGTGAGTTGGCTGTGGTGAATTGGCTGTGGTGAGTTGACTGTGGCAAATTATCCTGTGGTGAGTTGGCTGTAGTGAATTGGCTGTGGCAAATTGTCCTGTGGTGAGTTGGCTGTAGTGAATTGGCTGTGGCAAATTGTCCTGTGGTGAGTTGGCTGTGGTGAATTGGCTGTGGTGAGTTGACTGTGGCAAATTGTCCTGTGGTGAGTTGGCTGTAGTGAATTGGCTGTGGCAAATTGTCCTGTGGTGAGTTGGCTGTGGTGAATTGGCTGTGGTGAGTTGACTGTGGCAAATTGTCCTGTGGTGAGTTGGCTGTAGTGAATTGGCTGTGGCAAATTGTCCTGTGGTGAGTTGGCTGTGGTGAATTGGCTGTGGTGAGTTGACTGTGGCAAATTGTCCTGTGGTGAGTTGGCTGTGGCAAATTGTCCTGTGGTGAGTTGGCTGTGGTGAATTGGCTGTGGCAAATTGTCCTGTGGTGAGTTGGCTGTGGTGAATTGGCTGTGGTGAGTTGACTGTGGCAAATTGTCCTGTGGTGAGTTGGCTGTAGTGAATTGGCTGTGGCAAATTGTCCTGTGGTGAGTTGGCTGTGGTGAATTGGCTGTGGCAAATTGTCCTGTGGTGAGTTGGCTGTGGTGAATTGGCTGTGGTGAATTGGCTGTGGCAAATTGTCCTGTGGTGAGTTGGCTGTGGTGAATTGGCTGTGGCAAATTGTCCTGTGGTGAGTTGGCTGTGGTGAATTGGCTGTGGCAAATTGTCCTGTGGTGAGTTGGCTGTGGTGAATTGGCTGTGGCGAATTGTCCTGTGGTGAGTTGGCTGTAGTGAATTGGCTGTGGCGAATTGTCCTGTGGTGAGTTGGCTGTGGTGAATTGGCTGTGGCAAATTGTCCTGTGGTGAGTTGGCTGTGGTGAATTGGCTGTGGCAAATTGTCCTGTGGTGAGTTGGCTGTGGTGAATTGGCTGTGGCAAATTGTCCTGTGGTGAGTTGGCTGTGGTGAATTGGCTGTGGCAAATTGTCCTGTGGTGAGTTGGCTGTAGTGAATTGGCTGTGGCAAATTGTCCTGTGGTGAGTTGGCTGTGGTGAATTGGCTGTGGCAAATTGTCCTGTGGTGAGTTGGCTGTGGTGAATTGGCTGTGGTGAATTGGCTGTGGCAAATTGTCCTGTGGTGAGTTGGCTGTGGTGAATTGGCTGGGCTGAGCTGGCTGGGCTGAGTTGGCTGTGGCAAATTGTCCCATGGTGAGTTGGCTGTAGTGAATTGGCTTTGGTGAGTTGGCTATGGTGAATTAGCTGTGGCAAATTGTCCTGTGGTGAGTTGGCTGTGGTGAATTAGCTGTGGCAAATTGTCCCATAGCAAGTTGACTGTGGTGAGTTGGCTGTGGTGAATTGGCTGTGGTGAGTTGGCTATGGAGAGTTGGTTGAGGGGAATTGGCATGTGGCAAGTTGGCTGTGATAAGCTGTCCTAGACCGCTCACATTCTTCCTCTGTTGCTCCCTCACTCCCTTTCGCTGTTTTCTTCCAGATGACAGGCAGGAGACTGCATTGAATCTGTCCACCAACAGCATTAGCAGCATCAACATGTCAATAGAAATAAATGGAGTTGTCTACACAGGTAAAGAGCTCCCACACACACACCTTTGTGTGAGCACAGGCTGCAAATTCAGAGCTCGAGAAAAAGCAGGAGCTGCTGACATTTGCCTCCAGCCTGGGTTTTTTCTGATCATCAGTCCAGGATACTGGGATAGGTAGTACCTGAGGAATTGCCAGCTTTGGAAGAAGAGGCTCTAAGAAAGAGATTTGGGGTGGGTGGGATCGCTTTGGGGGCAAGCAGATTCCGGGATCAACCCATTTTCTGGCCTAGCACAAACCAGGGTTTCCCAGCCTCTGCAAGTTTAAGATGTGTGGCTGGCTGGGGAATTCTGGGAGTTGGAGTCCAGACACCTTGAAGATTGCCAGAGCTGTTAGCTGGGAGTCTTGGGTTGCCTCCATGGCCCGTTGGTTTAGTTTGTGGGCCATATATTGTGTGAAAAGGGGTACATTCCATAACCAGGTTAACCAAGGCAGGATAAATAAGAGCCAGTTTAGTGTAGCACATAAGGCCCTCAGGTTAAGCTCTTTAGCTTAGAAACCAGGCGACTGTGACCTTGGCCAGCCACTTTCTCTCTAGCCTAGGAAGGAGGCAATGGCAAACCGCTTCTGAAAAACCTGGGCAAGAAAGCTACAGGGACTTGTCCCAGCCAGTATTTGAGAATTAAATGGAACCAATAAAGGAGAATATTTGTAGCTTAGGGCTGAAATAGAGACTCCTAGGTGCTCTCTGAGCTTGATGGCTTTCTTGCAGATGTTTCATTACCCAACTGGGTAACATCATCAGTGGTAGAAGGGAGGAGGAGGAGGAGGGATAGGGAGGAGGAGAAGGAGGGGAGGGGGAGGATGTTGGTGCTGTCTGAGAAGGGGGAGGGGAGGAGGAGGAAGGGGGGAGGAGGAGGATGTTGGTGCTCTCTGAGCTTGATGGCTTTCTTGCAGATGTTTCATTACCCAACTAGGTAACATCATCAGTGGTAGAAGGGAGGAGGAGAAGGAGGGACAGGGAGGAGGAGAAGGAGGGGAGGGGGAGGATGTTGGTGCTGTCTGAGAAGGGGGAGGGGAGGAGGAGGAAGGGGGAGGAGGAGGATGTTGGTGCTCTCTGAGCTTGATAGCTTTCTTGCAGATGTTTCATTACCCAACTAGGTAACATCATCAGTGGTAGAAGGGAGGAGGAGAAGGAGGGATAGGGAGGAGGAGAAGGAGGGGAGGGGGAGGATGTTGGTGCTGTCTGAGAAGGGGGAGGGGAGGAGGAGGAAGGGGGAGGAGGAGGATGTTGGTGCTCTCTGAGCTTGATGGCTTTCTTGCAGATGTTTCATTACCCAACTAGGTAACATCATCAGTGCTAGAAGGGAGGGAGGTTTATGGAGAGGAGGAGGAGTGGGAGGAGGAGGAGGGGGATTGTGAGGTCCTTGGTGCTCTCGGAGCTTGGTGATTTTCTTGCAGACATTTCATTACCCAACTAGGTAACATCATTAGTGCTAGAAGGGAGGGGGGTTTGCAGAGCGGAGGAGAAGGAAAGGAGAAAGAGGAAGAGAGGAGGAGGAGGAGGAGGAGGAGGAGGAGGAGGAGGAGGAGGAGGAGGAGGAGGAAGAAGAGAAACTGTGGGGTCCTTGCTGCTCTCTGAGCCTGCAGATGTTTCATGACCTAACTAGGTAACATCATCAGTGCTAGAAGGAAGTGGGGTTTGCAGAGTGGAGGAGAAGGAAAGGAGAAAGAGGAAGAGAGGAGGAGGGGAGGAGGGGGATTGTGAGGTCCTTGGTGCTCTCAGAGCTTGGTGGTTTTCTTGCAAACATTTCATTACCCAACTAGGTAACATCATTAGTGCTAGAAGGGAGGGGGGTTTGCAGAGCGGAGAAGAAAAGGAGAAAGAGGGAGGAGGAGGAGAAGGAGGAGGAGGAACTGTGGGGTCCTTGGTGCTCTCTGAGCCTGGTTGTTGGTCTGCAGATATTTCATGACCTACCTAGGTAACATCATCAGTGCTAGAAAGGAGGGGGATGTGCTATCTGTTCCTACACAAGTGGTCTGGCTAGAAAAAAATATTTGCAGCTCAGGGTTGAAATGAGGCGTCCTTGGTGGACCCCTCAGTTTAATGGAAGAAAATAAAAAGGCAGCATGGCCAACCTCAGGAACCAGACTAGACAATTTAAAATTCCCCAGTGTTGACTTAGGACCCGTAGCTCTGCGGTAGGTCAGTGGCAAGTGAAGGGCAGCTCCCACTAGGGAGCTGAAATTCACGGGTGGGCTTCCTGAGACCAGACTTTGGATTTGGGCAGGGGTGAGCAGCAGTCGTCGTGTGTGCTGATCAATTGCCACTTGCCCTGACTTAGCACCTCTCTCGCTCCGACAGGTGTGCTGTTTGCCAGACGATCGGGCCTCCTGGGCACCGCGGGAGGTGCCCACAGCCACTCCAGCGCCGGGATGCCACCGAGCCAGCTGCTCTCTGCTACATCTCGGGGACGTGCTCCGGCCAGCACCTCACCCTGAGAGGCGAAGCCCTGCAGCCTGTCCTCCACCCCTTGGACAGCAGCCTCCACTCTCCCATCCTGCGTGGGCGCGGGGACCTTGTGGGGGCATCTGCGTTCTTGGTTCAGGGTGGGAAGGGGTGAGGCCCCCGAGCTCTGGAAGGGCTTGGAAAGGGATTTCGGGGCAGGGCGAATGGCAGAGAGACATTGTGGCACTGAGGAGGACATAGGGTTGAGGGGAAGCTGATTAATCTGTGGAATGACTTGCCTCCAGAAGTTGTGGGTGCTCCATCACGGGAGGTTTTCAAGAAGAGATTAGACAATCATTTGTCTGAAATGGTGTAGAGTCTCCTGCTCAAGCAGTGGGCTGGACTAGAAGACCTCCAAGGCCCCTTCCAACTCTGGATTTGTATTAATCAGTGGAACGGCTTGCCTCCAGAAGTTGTGGGTGCTCCATCACGGGAGGTTCTCAAGAAAAGATTGGGCAACGCTGTGGTTTTGTTATTGTGGAGCCATGGTGGAGCTAGTGAGCCGTGGTTATGGCTTCTCTTGCATTGATTTCCTTGGTTGAGGTTGGATGCTGGACACCAGTTGGGTTCCTCCAAGGACTTGATGGTGGTTAGGAGTCTTCAACTGGAACGGGGTTGCATCTTCTTCCTTGTCCTCTCCACCATTCCCTGCCCAGGCATATGACCAGGCTCTTAACATGCTCCCTCTGTTTCCCAGTCTTCACCACTGCAGAGTCCTACCCCAGTCCTGATTTTGTACACTCACCAATTCCTCTTTGCACACTCACCCCTGGGATCTATGGCTCAGCTCAACAGAGGTTGGGAGTGGTTGTCAGTCCTAACCAAACCAAAGACCTTGGGGAAGGTGCAGCTGTGTGAGTGTGATAGTGGGTGTTTAAATCTCACGGTGCATTGGTTCTGCTGACAGCTGCATGGGAGTCCTATCTGAAGCATCTTAGATAAAACCAGCCTGGTGGGAAAATGGTAGGAAGATCAGCAGGACATATAAATGTGAGGTTTATGGGATGGACCAAGGCAAGGAGGAAGCTTGTTTAAAAAGAGATCCAACCTAGAAGTAAGGAGAAATTTCCTGACAGTGGAAAAATTAATTAGTGGAATAACTTGCCTCTTGCAGTTGGGGTGCTCCCTCACTGGAGATCTTGAAAACCTTCCAGAAAACCCACCCCAAACCCAACAGATTGGACAACTGTTTAACCAGTACAGTATAAGGTTTCCTGCTTGAGCAGGAAATTGGACTAGAAGACCTCCAAGGTCCCTTCCAGCCTATGACTCTGGGAAGATGGAAGATTTGAGGTAAAGGTCAAAAGGTTTTTCTGAAATGTTAGAGCAGTGTGTCTCAACCTTGACCATTTTAAGGCATGTGGACTTCAACTCCCAGCAATGCTGGCTGTGGAATTCTGGAAGTTGAAGTCCACATGCCTTAAAATTGTCAAGGTTGAGACACACTGTGTTAGAGGGTCTCCTGCTTGGGCAGGGGGTTGGATTAGAAGACCTCCAAGGTCCCTTCTGGGAAGGTGGAAGGTTTGAGTGGAAGGTTGGAAGGTTTGTCTGAAATTCTGTTATCTGTATTCAGAAGATCTCCCAAAGTCCTTCCCAGCCCTACAGTTCTTCTGTTCTTCTGCTACGGTGGGGAGACTTCATGAGTAGGACAGGCCAGTCAAGAGAGGATTGGGGTGTGGAGAGCAGGTCTGAGGGTTAGAAAGCACTTGCTCCCATGAAAGCTGCCTTCTCCTGTCTCAGAGCTGCGGTGAGGACACCTGTGGCTCCATAACGTCCATTCTCTTCCTTGCTCCAACCCAACCCCCTCTTCCTTCCCACGTTCCTCCCTTCCCGCGTTGCCTCCCGACGGACACAAGCAAAACCACCCATCTCTTCGGTTGCACTTTCATTACATTGCTTTGAGGGAACGGGTTGGGTGGGGACAACCTCTTGCGGTGTGGAGGCAGCCCTTGGGTTGGGGGTGGGAAGTGGATTGTGTCTCCTTGGGATTCACTGGGCTCTGGGGGTGGGGTGGGGACGGGGGATTGGGGAGTTCCTTTCGTGCTCGTGCAGAATGTCAATGTACCAAAGAATGGAGTGACTTCATCTACCTCAATGTTCTTTCAGATGTGCCAAGCTGGGAGAGGAGGGGGCTCCCGGGCTCCAGGACTTGGGGACCCAACCCACAGCTGGCGATGCTGCCATGGAGTGTGCAGAATAGCTGTGCCAGCTGCAGCCAATCCACCCCGTGGCGGTTGGGTTGAGGTCCTCTCTTCCTATCTCAAAATTTTCCTCCCCTAGCAATTGGAAACAATCATGTGCTTGACCAAAGACAACGGCCTTCGCCGGGCCTCCCTTGCACAACTGCCTGCCGTGTTCAAATATTGGTGGTCTGACCTCTGGGCGCAGCCGAGGGACGATGCGCGGCTACATCAAAGGGACCACTGGCAGACCCGTCTCTGGAGATGAACATTGACCGAGACTGCGGTGGACGTTTTGTGGACTTCTGGGTTTTAAGCCCTTGTACCAAAGATTGGACTCACTGGGCACTTGGCTTTCCTGTGGGAGGAAAGGAGGAAGGAGAATGAAGAAGCTGATGGTTTTTTTCTCCACCCCTCTGGGTCCTTCCAGCTTTCTCCGTTTCTTCCTTTTCAGGGTTCAGCTGGTGGAGTTAACTTTTTCCACCCTGGTGTATTTCCTGCATCCTCCTCTCCTTCTCCTTCTCTTTCTCGCTCTCTCTCTTGCCCTTCCTCCCTTTCTCTCCTTTCTCTTTCCCTTTCTCTCCTTCTCCCTCTGTCCTTCCCTCTATCTCTGTCTCCCTCCCTCTCTCCCTCCTTCTCTTTCCCTCCCTCTCCCTTTCCCTCCCTCTCTCAATGTCCCTCTCCTCTCCTTCTCTCCTCCCTCCCTCCCTCTATGCCTCTCCCCTCTCCTCCCCTCTCCCTTTCTCTGCTTCTCCCTCCATCTCTCCCTCCCTCCCCCTCTCTCTCCCTCCTTCCCTCCCTCTTCCTCTGTCCCTTTCTCTCTCTCCCCCTCCCTCTCTCTCTTTCTCTCCTTTTCTCTTTCCTTCTCTCCTTCGCTCTCGTTCTTCTCTTCCTCCCTCCAAGCTTCAATCCTTTTGTTGTTCTCCCCTGCTTATTGGGTTCTCTCCACGTTTCTCCCCAACTTTCTTGTAGGTTTCGGAGTCAATCCAGGCACTGAGGGGGAAGCTGGATTGTGGCACTCAGGGGAATGAATGCGAGTATCAATGAGGATGAAAATAAAAATGAAACTAATTTTAAAAGAGGAACTAGTTGCAAGAGACTTTGATTTCTTCCCTTCCATTGGTCTGAACCGGGCGCGTTTGACTCACGTAAAAATTGCTGCTCACCTTGAGAATGGAGGTTGCCTTGAAGATAATACAGGTAGGTCCTTAACTTATGACCACATTTGATAACAGAATTTCCATCGGGAAGCAAGGTGGTTGTTAAGCAAGTGGCACCCAATTTTGCCGCCTTTTTTGACCCTGTTCTAAAGTGAGTCATGGTCACTGAATGAATCTGGTTTCCCCATTGACTTTGCTTGTCGGAAGCTGACTGGGAAGGTCAAAAATGACGATCACATAGATACGAGCCGGTTGCCAAGCGCCCACATTTGGATCACGTGACCATGGAGATGCTGTGACAGCTGTTAAGTGTCAAAAGCCACTTTTTTCAAAGCCCTTTATAACTTTGAGCAGCTGCTAAAAGGATTGTCATAAGTTGAGGATCGCCTATATTCAGAAACTGCTCCAGAAATGAAGCAGAACCATCCTTTGATGACCCAGAGCACAGCACAGAGGCAATGCAGTCAGCTGGCAATTCAAACCAGTTCTTTTATTGCTCCAACTTTTCCCCAAATGCTCCCGCATTTGCTGACAAGCCTCCAACAAAACAACACACACACCCCTTCAGTTGACTCTGGCTGAAAGTAGGCTCAAATATAGTCTGATTAGCATAAGTACTCAAGGCCATAGAGATAACAAGGAAGAAAACATAAACTTAAGGGGTCTGTTTGAATCCTAGCTTGCCTGAGCAGTTTTCAAAAGAGAGAATCCGAAATACAGTCCGAGGTCTTTAAACATTCAAGGAACGTGGTCAGTCAATCCAATAGTTCGAGTTTCCAGGTTTCCAAACAGAAGTCACAGAAGAAGAGATCAGCAACAATACACAACACTCCAAGGAATCATTGTTTGTTCTCGACAAATGCCCCATCCCACAGCGTCTCCTTAAATCTCAATCTCCAGGTGTGCCTTGTGGACTGGGGCGGGACGCTCTCCTCCTGAGTAGTTGAGCTGCCTGCATTGTTCCCTCCTTCTCTCCACTCTCCGTGCTCTAGGGTCAAGTGGGGGTGGGCCTTGCTCATCGCCTGAACTGGGCCTCTCCTGTTCCTCCTGTCCCAATCCTGAAGGGCCCTGGCCTGCCTCCGCCTGCTCTTTCCCACATTCCTCTGAAGCCACAGACACCTTGACCTCGATAGGGTCCTGTTCCAGCTCATTTTCCTCAGCAGATTCAGGCTCAGACGGAGGTGTGACACATCCTGAATCCCTGGGAAAGGAGATGATACACGCTGGAAGCTCAGACGGGGCGCCTCCTTGACTCCAAAGCAGGATGAGAGGGATAGTGAGAAACGCTATCAGACTTGCAAGAATCTGTAACAATCGCCTACCCCACTCAGGTAGTCCTCGACTTACAATAGTTCATTTAGTGACAGTTCAAAGTTACAATGGCACTGGAAGAAGTGACTTAAGACTGTTTGCCAGACTTACAACCGTTGCAACATCCCCAGGGTCACGTGATCAAAATTCAGGCACTTGGCAATAATACACACTTGGTTAGAAAAATGTTAGAAGAACACATAGACCGGGGTAGGCAACCGTGACTCTTTTATGACTTGTGGACTTCAACTCCCACAATTCCTGAGCCAGCATGGCTCCGCTTGGAAACCTCTCCCTTTCCCCTCAGCATGGCTGGCTCAGGAATTCTGGGAGTTGAAGTCCATGAGTCATAAAAGAGCCAAGGCTGCCTACCCGTGGACTAGGCCTACCAGTTTCTGATAATCTACTCCTGTCAGGCTTAATAGACTAGGCCAGGGGTAGGCAACCTTGGCTCTTTTATGACTCATGGACTTCAACTCCCAGAATTCCTGAGCCAGCATGGCTCAGCTTGGAAACCTCTCCCTTTCCCCTCAGCATGGCTGGCTCAGGAATTCTGGGAGTTGAAGTCCACGAGTCATAAAAGATAAACCTGATTTTTTTTAAATTAGGTATAATGCCAGAAAAACCTGATAAACAAAGTACATATTTGATTCTACGTGTGACAACAGCGGCAAGAATTATATTGGAAGAACGAAGAAATACCACCAGAAGAAGAAATAATAATAAAAAATTAGACTGTGCGGAAATGGACAGACTTACTTTAAGGTCGAAAGGAAAAGAAGAAACAGAACATTTTCAAACTTGGGACCTATTTTATCAATGGTTAGAAGAAAGATTTAGGGATTAGGAATTTAATTTGTATTAGTGAATAAGATACTCAGACAACACGTTTTTGTTGAATAATTATTATTGAACTCTCTTTAAAAAAAATTAAAAATAAAGTCAGGCGCTTGGCCACTGACTCATATTTTGTGACGGTTGCAGTGTCCTGAGGTTACATGATCTCCGTTTGCGACCTTCTAAGACAGCGGTTCTCAACCTTTTTCAGGCCGAGACCCCACCTACGCCGCCCATGTGCGGTGTGACCCCGACCTGTGCTGTGCATGCGCGGCGCGCGTGCGACGGGCCGAATTGCACATGCACGGCGTGACAGGCCGAACCGCGCATGCGCGGCGCGACGGGCCGAACCACGCATGCGTGCCGCGACAGGCCGAACCGCGCATGTGAGGCGTGCACGCGACGGGCTGAACCGCGCATGCGTGGTGCGACGAACCACGCATGCGCGGTGCGATGGGCCGAATCATGCATGCGCGGCACGTGCGCGACGGCCCGAACCACGCATGCGCAGCGTGACAGGCCGAATCGCGCATGCACGGCGCGCGCTGGCCCGAACTGCGCATGCGCGGCGTGACGGGCCGAATCGCGCATGCGCGGCGCGCGCACGCTGGCCTGAACCACGCATGCGCGGCGTGACGGGCCAAATCGCGCGTGCGACGGCCGAGGGAAAATGGGGAAAAAAATGGCGGACTGCGGTGTTTGGCGACCCCAGTGAAACGGTCGTTCGACCCCAAATGAGAACCGCTGTTCTAAGAAGCAGAGTCAAGGGGGAAGAAGCCAGATTCATTTAATAACCCTGTTACAAACTTAAGAACGGTAGTGATTTGCTTCACAGCTGTGGCAAGAAAAGTGGTAAAACGGGGCAAAATGCACTGAACAAGTGTCTCACTTAGCAACTGAAATTCCGGGCTCGGTTGTGGTCATAATTTGAGGACTACCTGTAATTCTAACTTTCCTCTGGTGTTGCTTTCCATGGTGTGGTCTACTTCCCAGGGCTGAGGGGCTACCAACTATGCTGTTTTTCCTAGACTGCAGTTGGATTCTGGGAAATCCATAACTGGGAAGCATGTTCGGATCCCACTGTTGGGATGGTATATTCCCATGAGCTGTGGCCCAAGGCCTATGCATTATTTATTTATTTTTTTATTTGTTTCGATTTCTAGGCCGCCCTATTCCGAAAACTCAGGGCGGCTTACAACATAATCAGTAGCATATAGAAATCAAATACATTATAAAATCCCTAAATTAAAACCAATCATCCGAAACAAACTCATAACAAACATACACTGGCTGGGGCAAGGTGTCAACTGCCCCAGGCCTGTCGGCAAAGATGAGTCTTCAGCAATTTGCGAAAGGCGGAGAGGGTGGGGGCAATACGGATCTCCGGGGGAAGTTGGTTCCAGAGGGCCGGGGCCGCAACAGAGATGGCTCTTCCCCTAGGCCCCGCCAGGCGACAGTCTGGCTGACGGGACCTGGAGAAGGCCGACCCTGTGGGCCCTAACCGGCCACTGGGATTCATGAGGCAGCAGACGGTCCCGCAAGTAACCTGGTCCGATGCCATGTAGGGCTTTATAGGTCATAACCAACACTTTGAATTGCGTTCGGAGACCAATTGGCAGCCAATGCAGCTCGCGGAGTGATGTTGAAATATGGGCATTTCTGGGTAAGCCCAATACAGCTCGCACGGCTGCATTCTGCATTACCTGAAGTCTCCGAACATTTTTCAAAGGTAGCCCCATGTAGAGAGCATTGCAGTAGTCGAGCCTCGAGGTGATAAGGGCATGAGTGACTGTGAGAAGAGACTCCCGGTCCAAATAGGGCCGCAGCTGGTGCACCAGGCGAACCTGGGCAAATTATAATTACAAGCTAATAGCACTCACCCAGTTCAAGGGACTCCTGACTGGGACGTTTATAATCTAGTCTAGTTCTCATTCAGAAGTTATTCCATCTTATGAAAGGTTGACCTGTTCTTCAAAGCATCTCAATGCAGGACAAGAACCAACAGATGGAAACTAATCAAGGAGAGAAGCAACCTGGAACTAAGGAGGAATTTCCTGACAGTGAGAACAATTAATTGGTGGAAGGGTTTGCCTCCAGAAGTTGTGGGTGTTCCAACACTGGTCCCTCCCAGCTCTATTCTGAACTGGATTGAAATCCCAGCATTTGGAGATTTAGGTGCAACAATGAAGATAAACCTGAAACCATTCCTGAAACTGTGGGCAGAGATGGACAGTCTCTGAGATAGAAAATGGGTAGCCAACGAAAAGGGCAATATCTCATGAGGATTCTCACGTATGTAGGCACATCGCTCTGAAGGGAGCCAAATTTATTTTTATTTTATTTAAGAAAATGCATATGGCCACGCAACTCACTCTTAGGGATTCCAGGCAACATATAAGGATAAATGCCCAATACAAGAACAAAAGAAAAGCAATATGAACAACAGAAAAAGAATGAAATTCAATGGTGAAAAAAGTAAGGTTCTACATTTAGGCAAGAAAAACCAAATGCCCAGGTATAGTATAGGTCACAGGTTGCTCACAGTGTTCTCTGACAAGCTGAAAAGCTTTTTGAATGGGGCTCCTCCCTTTGCTATGTCTCAGCAGGAAGCAGGAAGGGCAGGAGAGAGCTACGGTAGCTAGCCCAGCTATGCTGACTCAAGAATTCTGGGAGTTGAAGCCCATGAGTCATAAAAGACCCGAGTTTGCCTACTTCTGAGCTTGTTGGAGAACAGTTTGAAGCCAGCTTGCCAGGTGAGCAGAAGATCGGAGAGAGAGGGAGGGAGAGAGAGAGAGAGAGAGGGAGGGACAGAAAGAGAGACAGAAAGAGGGAGAGAGAGAGAGAGACCCTTTTGACATCTAAAATGAAGATAACACTGCATATATCCTTTTTTACCTTTATGATATATATATATAATGTAAAAAAGGATATATGCAGTGTTATCTTCAGTTTAGATATCAAAAGGGTTTTGTGGCTGCCAGTGTTTTGTTTTCAGTGGGAAACGGGTCCAAGTGGCTCCTTGAGTGTTTTAGGTTGCCTACCGCTGGTATAGGTGGTACCTTGCTCCATAGTAGTAACTGAGCGGGATCTTGGAGTCCTAGTGGACAATCACTTAAATATGAGCCAGCTGTGTACTTCAGCTGCCAAAAAAGCCAGCACAGTGTTAGGCTGCATTAACGGGGATAGAATCAAGATCACTGTTAGTAAGTAGGGCTTGATAAGACCCCCACTTGGAATACTGTATTCAGTTTTGGTCGTAACAATGTAAAAAAGATGTTGAGACTCTAGAACAGTGGTTCTCAACCTTTTTAATGCCGCAACCCCCAACCGGTCGTAAGTCGAGGACTATCCAACCGATCGTAAGTTGAGGACTTCCCAACTGGTTGTAAGTCAAGGACTATTTCCCTGCCCAGGAGCACCGCGCATGCGTGGTGCCGCCCCCTGCGCCGGCCGTGGCATAGCTGGCAAGGGGCAGCGACGGCGCAGGGCGACCACCAGCTGGGCCACCAGCTGGCCCAGCCCAAGGGAGCTAAGGCAACCGCCGGGCCCCACACGCGCCAGCAACCCTCCCTGCACCCGCCGGCCTCCCACCTCCCACCCCTGGCCCTCTTTTACTTACATTTTTGGCAGTTGCTCAGCAGGGAGGGGTGGAAACTTCTAGACAGCTCGCCTTCGCTGCAGACAACTTGCAGCACCGTTTGCAGACTGGGACTTTTGGCGGGGTCAGCAGGGCAGAGACAGCCTGGACAATTCCTATTGGCTTTTGAAAGCCAATAGAATTAGACTCTATTCAAGAGAGTCTATTCTATTGGCTTTCAAAAGCCAATAGAATAAGAGGGAGTAGCACAGCTAAGGAAGGGGGGGGGAAATGGCAGACTACATTGTTTGGCGACTCCCGTGAAATGGTTGTTCGACCCCAAATGGGGTCCCGACCCACAGGTTGAGAACCACTGCTCTAGAAAGAGTTCAGAGAAGAGCAACAAAGATGATCAGGAGATCAGAGGCTAAAATATAAAGAACAGTTGCTGGAATTGGGTATGTCTAGTTTAATGAAAAGAAGGTCCAGGGGTGACACACCAGCAGCGTTCCAATATTTCAGGGGTTACCAATAGAATAGAATAGAACAGTGGTGGTGAACCTTTGGCACGCGTGCCACAGGCGGCACGCGTGCCATCACCCTGGAGGGAGGTGGGGCCAGACTGCTCCCCTCCGCCTCTCCATGTGTGCCTGCGCCCCCGGCTCTCTTTCTCACTGCATTGAGAGCCCGGGCTGGATGGTGGGAAAAGGCTCTGTCGCCTGGATCGGCCGTGGGGGGGGGCGCGAAATCCCCCACCCACCGTGCACATCGCCCTGTCGCCGTTCTCCCCCCCCCCGTCGCGTTTTCCAGGCCTCCGTCGCCCGCATTGAGCGGCTGAAGCGCCATAAAATCGTTCCACGGCCATGGATGCGAGTTCCAGAGACTTCGAAAACAGTTCTGCTGCCTAGCTCGGCCGTGGGAGAGGGGGGTGGAAGCATAATCGCTCTGCAGCCCTAGATCTGGGCGGCAGAAGCAGCAGAGAGAAAGAAAGACTCAGCCAGCAGGGAAGCAAAAGTGTCGGGGAAAGGAAAGCGTTGCAGAGTAAGCAAACTTACACAAAGGGAATCTCTCGCTCTTTCTCAAACACACACACACACACACACACACACACACACACACACAAAAACATCACCCCCTTATTAATCATTTCTTCCCCCAACCCCTTTAATATCATGTTTGGAGTTTGGGAAGGCGTGCGTCCTATGCGCGTCTTCCCAAACTCCAAATTTGCATCTCCTAACTTTCCTAGCTCGCCTTCTCAAACTCCAAATTCGCTTGTCCTACGCTCGCCTTCCCAAACTCCAAATTTGCATCTCCTAACTTTCCTAGCTCGCCTTCTCAAACTCCAAATTCGCTTGTCCTACGCTCGCCTTCCCAAACTCCAAATTTGCATCTCCTCCTTTCCTAGCTTGCCTTCTCAAACTCCAAATTCGCTTGTCCTACGCTCGCTTTCCCAAACTCCAAATTTGTATCTCCTACTTTCCTAGCTCGCCTTCTCAAACTCCAAATTCGCTTCTCCTACGCTCGCCTGCCCAAACTCCAAACTCTCTCTCGCGCGTCCTATTTCCCTCGTCCTACTCCAGTTTGGAAGCTTGGGAAGGCGAGCGAGGAAAGTAGGACGCGTGAGTTTGTAGTTTGGGAAGGCGAGCAGAGCCTTAACATAAAAGGCTGGTTCTGCTTTCCAAAAAAGAGAAAGGAGGGAAGATTATTGGGCTAATTGCATCATTCCCACTTGAAGCCCTCCTTTGCAACAAGGAAAAATCCCCCCCCCCACACACAAAAGAATTCACTGAATGACTAAGTGGGGAAAACATATAACGTTGCTATTAAATCCCAACATGACTCCCACGGAAGATGCACAATGGAGAGGGGGCGTCAGGGGTCTGCAGTTGTGCGGAGTAGGATTAGAGAGGAAGGGAGCCAGCCTCCCTATTATTATTATTATTATTATTATTATTATTATTATTATTATTATTATTATTATTATTATTATTATTATTATTATTATTTGGACTTGTATGCCGCTCCTCTCCGGAGACTCAGAGCGGCTTACAACATATACAAAACATCAAAGAATCTAAGTCGAATCAAAATATTAAAAATAGATACCCAACACACATACAACTTTCAAACAACAATCACAATCATCCCCAGGCCTGCCGGCAAAGATAGGTTTTAAGATTCTTTCGGAAGGCCAGGAGAGTGGGAGAAACGCAGACTTCAAGGGGCAGTTGGTTCCAGAGGGTGGGCGGCACAACAGAGAAGGCCCTCCCCCTAGGACCCGCCAAACGACATTGTTACGCTGACGGGACCTGGAGGAGGCCGACCCTGTGCGCTCTCACCGGTCGTAGGGAAGTATGTGGCAGAAGACGGTCCCGTAAGTATCCTGGTCCAGAGCCATATAGGGCTTTATAGGTAATAACCAACACTTTGAATTGCGCTCGGAGACCAATAGGCAACCAATGCAGCATGTGGAGGGTTGGTGAAATGTGGGCACAACATGGAAGGCCCACAATTGCTCGCGCAGCTGCATTTTGCACTAATTGTAGTCTCCGAACACTCTTCAAGGGCAGCCCCATGTAGAGAGCGTTGCAGTAGTCAATCCTCGAGGTGACAAGAGCATGTGTGGCTGTGAGGAGAGACTCCCAATCCAAATAAGGATGCAACTGGTGCACCAGGCGAACCTGGGCAAATGCCCCCCTCGCCACAGCCGATAAACGATGTTCCAATGTCAGCTGTGGATCGAGGAGGACTCCCAAGTTGCGCACCTTCTCCGAGGGGTTTATAGATTCACCTCTTGCTCCTCCCAAACTCATTCACGGTAAGCACACCCACCAGCTGCCGAATGAACCTTGGTCTTCCTCTGCAGAGACATATTCAGCACCATGGCCAAGCCCCGGGGGTTTGTCTTGCTGCACCTCTGCTCTCTGCTCAGTGCCTGCTAAGGGCTGATTTCCACAATTGTTTGGTTTTTTTTTTTGCATTTTGGGAATATAATCACTATTCCCACAGAGTAACTCTCAAGAGGACGACAGATCTATGGCTGCTGTGGAGAAGTGGTGGGATATAAGATAACCGAAAGCAAGTATGCAATAAATTGTACAATCGTTTGATTGGCATTATGCAGTGGTGCCTTGAAGATGTCTAAGATGGCTAACCTCTTTGGAAGACTGTTTAAATCTAGACTCTATAATTAAGACATGACTTGTTTTAGTACTGAGGGAAGTTAGCCCATATAACAGCGGTTCTCAACCTGTGGGTCGCGACCCCATTTGGGGTCGAACGACCATTTCACAGGGGTCGCCAAACTACGCAGTGCGCCATTTTTTCCCCCATTTTCTTTGGCCGGCGCAGGGGGCAGCACCGCGCATGCGCGGGGTAGCACCACGCATGCGCGATGCGGGCCGTCGCGCTGCGCATGTGCGATGCGGGCCATCGCGCCACGCATGCGTGATGCGGGCCGTCGTGCCGCGCATGCGCATGCGTGATGTGGGCCGTCGTGCCACGCATGCGTGATGCGGGCTGTTGCGCCGCGCATGCACATGCCCGATGCGGACCGTCGCGCCGCACATGCGCGGCGCGGGTCGGGGTCGCGGCCAGAAAAAGGTTGAGAACCGCTGCCATAGAAGAAAATATTAAAAGGGCAGAAAAATATATTTTTCCTCAAAGGATTTTTTTAAAAAAAAACAAACCTGGCCCCATATCTATCTCTCTGCCCCAAGCAAGAGCTAGCCCCATACAAGTGCAAATGTAAAACCATCAGAAAGTTGAAGCGAGAGCAATCAAGAAGACAAGGAGAAGATCTGCATGCCCCACCCAAACTCTAGGAGTCATTAGCCCCATCACCTGGGAAGCAGGATATGATAATAGGATTAAACCACAGATATCAAGGCCTAGAAAAAGACTCAGAAATAGCCTCAAGGTTCATGCCACAGGAACAGGAAACTATTCCAAACAAGGCTAGAGGGGGTATAAAAACCTACTGCCCATGTGCTCAACTCCTCTCTTTCCTCTCTGCTCTTTCCTGCAAGAACCATCTTTCTGCTTCTTCAATAAACAGTAACCTTCTTCCCAAAACAGTCGCCATGTTGCTTATTTATCCCGGCTTGGATGAACCAGGATGAAGACTTACCTCTGACAGTACCAATAGTCTTCGAAAAGAATCTGTTTGTTGGTCCATGGACTGTTGCTTGTGCAATTTCTTATTGCCTTCTATTTTCAAGAAGTGATAAAGGAGCAGGAACTAATTGTGTTCTATTCAAGCAGATCCAACCTGTTCATACAACAGCAGCGAGACTGTTGGTGGGACAATACTGGAAGAAACCAGAATTACCATCTATTGAAGAATGGACTTTGAAAGTCATAAATTTGGCAGAAATGGCTAAAATATCTGCATATTTGAAGGATCATTCAAATGAAAAATATATGTTGGACTGGAAACAATGGATAGACTACATACAAGAGAAACATCAATCAAAGAAAATGTATCTTGCTTATAGTTAAATCTTGATATACCGAGTGAAGAATGTTTACAAGTTTAAAATGATTGTATTAAGTTGAATAGCATTCAACTTGAATCTTTTCTTTGTTTACATTTACAAATATATACTTAATAAAAAATTTAAAAATAAAAATAAAAAATCAAGAGTAGCATTTTCCTGAGCCCAGTTTTTGGCTGCATCCTTAGAAATATATTAATCTTTTCTGCTGGAAGATCAGTACTACCACATAGTGATGGGACATGGGCAGCCCAAGAACCAAATAGGAATAATAAATTCAAGAGTAGGTGCTTGCCAAGATTCCCACGACCAGCAAAGGGATCAGTGTCCCATTACCTTGCAAACAGTTTAAAAAACCAGATGCCACTTAAGCTAGCCTTATATGTACAAGTTTATGCATATTGTTATTTATTGCAGAACAGGAAAGAATGATTGCGCCTGTACTGAAGGACCAATGGAGATGGATTTTTCTTTAATTTAAAATTAATATCCATCTCCATTGGTCGTACGGTACAGGCCAAATTAAATTCAATACAAACGAATTATCAGTAAATAAAGCAAAGTAGCTTCTTATAATGAATCTACATTCTAATTTCCTATTCATTCACTTAATCCAACTTTCATATTTGCATCACTACACTTGGAGATGGCAAAGATGAATTTCCATACAGATGAGCACTTGGAATCCCCCCACCCTCTCATCTTGCTAAGTGGAGTCTTCTAGGTAACCTGCTGCTTACTTTGGATTGGTTTCCCTATGTGTCTAGAAAATCAGTACAGGTCCTTAAACCCAGTATTTATTTAATGAATTAATTTTATTTATATTTATATCTGGCCTATACTATTTTTATAAATAGCTCAAGGCAAAGAACATATCCAACATACCTTTCTCCTCCTATTTTCCTCAAAACACACCTGGGAGGTGAATTGGGCTGAGAAAGAATGACTGGCCCAAAATCACCCAGCTGTTTAATCCTCTATCACAGAGCCTTTTCTGTGGGCATGCACAGTGTGAGCGAGGAAAGTAGCACACACGTGTTTGGACTTTGGAGAAGGGGAGAAACGGAGAGAGAGAGAGAGGAAGGAGGGGAAGGAGGGAGGGAGAGAGGAAGGAAGGAGATGGGAATGAAAAGGAGGGGGGAGAGAGGGAAGGAGGGAGGGAGAAAGGAAGGAGGGAGGGAGAGAGATTGGAATGAGAGGGAGGGAGTGCTGAGTCCTGCCTTAGCACTTGGCCACCAGCAGCCCTGTGGCCCTTTTGCCATCCCCAGGTGGTCTCCCATCCTATTGCTGAGGATGCTTTGGTTACAAAGCCAGGTCTCCTCACATGGAGAGGGAGTGGGCCTCCCTCTGACCCATGCAACTTGCTCTTCTGCACTCGCCATGCAGCTGGGCATCCCCTCAGGGAAGTGCAGCTAGGGTAGGCAGGACTGTGGGGTCCTGGTGTCGTGGGAGATCAAGGGCCAGGCTGGCTGCTTGACCTCCGCTGCCCAGGGCTCCAGGCAGTCCGTGCCACTGTCCGTGGGCCCCCTGCATTGCCTGAGGCTCAGTGAGACTCCTCCAATGGACCATGCCTGGGCGCTTGCCCCAGTCCCACTCCCCTCTCCCGCCAGAGACTCTCAGATCTGGCCCAGTCCTGCCCAGGCCAGCACAAGTGCCCCTGACTCAAGTGACGGTGAGCTGGCCACGCCCACCCAGTAGGCCACACCCATGCCAACCACGCCCACCCAGTGGGCCACACCCATCTGGCACCCAATGATAAATAAGTGGGTTTTGGGTTGCAGTTTGGGCACTCGGTCTCTAAAAGGTTCGCCATCACTGGTATAGGGTCTCCTGCCTGAGCAGGGGGTTGGACTAGATGACCTCCAAGGTCCCTTCCAATTCTGTCCTCCTGTTTATCAATTAATCAGTGGAATGACTTGCCTCCAGGAGTTATGGGTGCTCCATCGTTGGAGGTTTTTAAAAATAGACTGGAGAAATATTTGATTGGGATGGTATAAAGCAGTAGTGGCGAACCTATGGCACGCGTGCCAGAGGCAGCACTCAGAGCCCTCTCTGTGGGAATGCGTGCCATCGCCCCAGCCCTGCCTCCCCCGCGGCCCCCTCCTCACCAGCAGCCCCTCCCCCGGAAAAGAGTCGCCCCTTGGTGTGGAGCGGTGCAGCCAAGCACATGGCAGCTGGGCAGCAGGGACAAGACTCCACCCTCGCACGCAGATGATGTAGGGCAGTGGTTCTCAACCTGTGGGTCGGGACCCCATTTGGGGTCGAACGACCATTTCACGGGGGTCGCCAAACAACGCAGTCCGCCATTTCCTCCCCCTTTTCCTTAGCTGTGCTACTCCCTCTTATTCTATTGGCTTTTGAAAGCCAATAGAATAGACTCTCTTGAATAGAGTCTAATTCTATTGGCTTTCAAAAGCCAATAGGAATTGTCCAGGCTGTCTCTGCCCTGCTGAGCCTGCCAAAAGTCCCAGTCTGCAAACGGTGCTGCAAGTTGTCTGCAGAGAAGGCGAGCTGTCTAGAAGTTTTCACCCCTCCCTGCTGAGCAACTACTAAAAATGTTAGTAAAAGAGGGCCAGGGGTGGGAGGTGGGAGGCCGGCGGGTGCAGGGAGGGTTGCTGGCACATGTGGGGCCCGGTGGTTGCCTTATCTCCCTTGGGCTGGGCCAGCTGGTGGCCCAGCCGGTGGTCGCCCTGCACCGTCGCTGCCCCTTGCCAGCTACGCCTCGGCCGGCGCAGGGGGCGGCACCACGCGTGTGCGGTGCTCCTGGGCAGGGAAATAGTCCTTGACTTACAACCAGTTGGGAAGTCCTCGACTTATGACTGATTGGGTAGTCCTCGACTTACGACTGGTTGCGTAGTCCTCGACTTACAACTGGTTGGGGGTCGCAGCATTAAAAAGGTTGAGAACCACTGATGTAGGGCGCGGATGGAGGGCGTGGCCACCATGGCACTGCAGGGACGCCTGAGCAATCTGCGGTGGGCCGTGGAGGTGGTGGGTGGCCTGGCAGGTGGGGCAGGGGCGGGGCGGGGTGGAGCGGGCAGGGCGGAGCAATGGGGGGCCGGAGCAGTTTTGGGGCACTTGGTCTCTAAACGGTTCGCCATCACTGGTATAAGGTCTCCTGCTTTGAGAGGGTCGGACTAGATCAGAGGTCACCAGCCTTTTCATGCTGGTGGTTCAGAGGGAAAAGGAGCAGCTGGGAAATTTGTGCATACGCTTGCGCACAAGCAGGCCTGCATGCACCTGCACAGTGCTAGCAGACCCGTTTGCACATGCATGCAGGTGCTAGCTGCCACCTCTGCTAGCCCTGCATGATGTGCGAACGGGCTGTGCAACCCACATGGCGCTAGCGGCCCATTTGCGCACATGTGCTAGCTGCTGCCTCTGCTAGTGCCACGCACATGCGCAAATGGGTCTGCGGGCTCTAGCGTGAGTGGGGGTGAATGTGCACACATGCATGCGTGCACTGGCCAGCCTGTCCCATGGCCCGGTGGCTAGTAGGCCAACGGCCTGGCAGTGGGCCACTGAACATAGTTTGGGGAACCCTGGACTAGATGACCTCTGAGGTCCCTTCTGTGTTCTATGTATAGTGAGAAGCCCAAATCCTGCAAACTTCCTGTTCCCAGTTCCTAGTTTTCCTCTGCCTTAACCAGTCAGCAGATTCCTCACCCATTTCCAACAGGAACTGATTCCTCATTGGGTTACAAATCGATTTGATGAAGATTTTCTTTCGGTGTCATTCTGTCCGCCTCCCACCCAGCTTGCCTCCCCCCCCCAAGTCAATATTACAATTTACTAGTCCCAGCAGCTCCTATTGACTGAGGTTGGACTTGGGTCAATAAATCAGGATTCTGACAGCCTATATAAGCCAATTGCAAGGAAGGATTAAGCTGATGAACCGCAGGACCTTCACGATGTCCTTAGACTGAGTCTGGGTGGTGGGGTAGGACCTCAGCTTCCCTTCTGGGGGGGGGACTTTGTTTCTGAGTGGGGGGGACATTATTTCCATCTTCCAATAACATGAGAGATGATGCAGTTTGGGACAAACTGACCCCTGTTGTTAAATACGAAGTCTCTTGAGTTCAGAGATGGACACAACATTTGCTTCTGCAAGAGTCCAAATGACGGAAACTAAACTAATACAAACAGACCTTGACTTATGACTACAATTCAAGCCCAAATTTCTGTTGCTAAGCAAGGCATTTGCTGAGTGAGCCTTGCCCCTTTTGTTGACCTTCCTTGCCACAGATAAGCGAACCATTGCCGGTGTTGAGTTAGCCACACGGTTGTTACACTGAACAAAATAGTGCCTTGGTCGCAGGTGGTCCTTGACTTAAAGCCACAATTGAGCACAACATTTCCATTGCTAAGCAAGATATAGCTATTAAGTGACCCCATTTGATGACAATTCTTGCCCTGGTCCTAACCCAGCGACCGGTCAGGGCGCATAGAGTTGGCCTCCTATGGGTCCCGTCTGTTAAACAATGTCATCTGGCGGGGCCTAGGGCAAGGGCCTTCTCCGTTGCTGCCCCAGCCCTCTGGAACCAGCTTCCCTCCGAGGTTCGTACTGCTTCCTCCCTCCTGGCCTTCCGGAAAGCACTAAAGACACATCTATGCCGAGAGGCTTGGGGCATATGAGCTGTGCTCTGCCCCTTAGAGTGTCCCGCCATCAACGGCTGTGAGTTGAATGTGTTTGTACGTTGTGTGAATGATATTAATTTTTAAATTTTTAAATTAAATGTGTTTTTTTTAAATTGTGTTGTTGTTGCGAGCCGCCCCGAGTCTTGTGAGAGGGGCGGCATATAAATTAAATAAATAAATAAATAAATAAATTAAGTGAATCACTGCAGTTATAACTAGTAGCCAACAAGGGTTTGTTTGGTCATGCCAAACCAATCTTACTTCATTCTTCGACAAAGTGACTAAACCAGTGATGGCAAACCTTTTAGAGACCGAGTGCCCAAACTGCAACCCAAAACTCACTTATGTATTGTTGGGTGGGCGTGGCCCGCTGGGTGGGCGTGGCAGATGGGTTGGTGTGGCCAGGGTGGGCGTGGCCAGCTCAATGTTGCTCCTAGGGAGGGATGCCTGTGGGGGCTGGGCAGGATTCGGGGAGATCCAGGGTGACTCTGGCGGGTGGGGCGCTGGGCAGGAGGCTCATCCTGTGGGGTGAGGCGAGGCAGGGCGGGAGTGCCATTGTCGCAGGGCAAGGCAAGGCAGGGGCCGGGGCGGC